>CABHPH010150028.1:53395-79959 GCA_902168325.1 Peromyscus nudipes
GCCTTTCTTGGAGCTCACTTGGTAGCCCAGGCTGGCCTCGAACTCACAGAGATCCGCCTGGCTCTGCCTCCCGAGTGCTGGGATTAAAGGCGTGCGCCACCAACGCCCGGCGACCTCTTTCTTAAACTTTGGAAATAATAAGTGTCATATACAAACAATAGAGCAACTCTTGTCATGTAGACAAATATCTAAACAGTCTTTTTAAATAAGAAACACAGAGCCAAATACAGAGGTAATAGCCAAAGAGGTCAGAGCAATAGCCATGACTAGCTTTAGCTTACCACTAGCAGTAGCTTCCACAGAGAGAGCTTCTTCCTGTCTACCCTGTGTTTTTATTGCCTTCCTGTTCTGCCTTCCCATTGGTTCTAAGCCCGGCCACATGACTTCCTCATCACTGACGGTCTATACAGACCTCCAGGTCTCTATGGTTGGTACTGAAATTAAAGGCTCATGTTACCACACTTGGCTGTGTCCTTGACCACACAGAGACTCTGCCTGCCATGTGATCAGATTAAGGGTGTATGCTACCACTGCCTGATTTCTGTCTTAGGCTATTTGACCTCTGATCTCCAGGCAACTTTATTTATTAACGTACAAATAAAATATCACCACATGGTCATACTGAGCTATGAGTAAAATAAAAATTATTTCTGAGGAATGATTCTACCTCTCCCTTTTATTTATTTTTGTCTTTATATTAAATTGTGTTTCTCTCACATCCAATGACAGAGACTCATGTTCCATCCTAGAATAGATTTTTTTCCAGATACTGATGATAGAAGAACAGAACTAAAAATTAATTACTTCTTTTGGACCATTCATATAATCAAAGATAGCTTTTCCCATTAGCTTTTCATTAACAATAAATGGTCTGCTCTAGCTAAACTCTGAAGGTGCAATGTAGATTACATGGCTGAGAATTATCCCATGGTGCCCACACCAGAGCTATTTTTCATTAAATAAAATAAAAGTGTTCTTCTAGGTACTTTTTATGTCTCTGCCCTTTATCTGCAGGCAAATATGTGCTAATGTACATATGTCCTTCTGTTCAGCAGGCAAAGAACAGTAGGAGGAACATAAATGATTACCACAACTCCACCAGACATCCAGACTTCTCAAGAAACACTCAGGTAATAACTATACACACCTGCTCCTCTTTGTTGTCAATCTTAGCCAGGTGGGAACCCAGGTGTCTGCAGGATGTCTCACTCTCATCCCATGTCTTTTCTTCCTTTGAAAAGTAGTAACAATTTTCTCCACAACATGACCATCTTCCTTGACATGGGTAATAGCCTTTTTATGAAAATAAAAACAACCATTATTTTCAGACTCATATCAAGACATGGATTTTTGGTGTTTCATTGTTTGCTCCATATTTAACATCAAAGAGTAATTGCTTTCACTAAAAATAGCTCTTCTGCCAAATTTTATAGGAAAGAAGGTT
This sequence comes from Peromyscus nudipes, assembly GCA_902168325.1. NCBI lineage: Eukaryota > Metazoa > Chordata > Mammalia > Rodentia > Cricetidae > Peromyscus > Peromyscus nudipes. Next base: position 54,840 of record CABHPH010150028.1, read on the forward strand.
GTGAACACAGACACTGTCTCTCATAGATCTGAGATCTTTGTTATGGTTGCACTGACAAATCTTGACTTCTGAAGGAGAAAGACACCAGCATCGAACATTTCTATCTGCAAGAAGAGATCCATCGAAATGAGTAATGGGAGGGACATTGATCTAAAAGGCTCTATATGTGGTAAATACATCCACAGTATACACCCACCATATAGAATAGTACAAAATGCACAATAAAATCAAGATGACAACCAACAGCAACTTCTTCAGTGAAAGTCAAAAGTTTAACAAACTATAACAAAAAAGATAGATTCGGTAAGGAGAGGTGAACAAAGTTCAGGTCCTGCCAAACTTCGATGCAAAGTTTTAAGCTCACAATCTGAAGTGGGACAGAAATGTAAATGCCATTAAAAGTATGTCAGTTTTCAGTTCATGTTGTGATGCATACCTGTAGTTGGTGGTAAAATTGAAGGACCCGCTACTTCCATTGAGGAGATAGTACTTTCATTTGCATCCTTCCCATACTGAATTTTGAAGTTGGAAGTGCACTGAAAAACTAAGTCCATACTGTGAGATTAGAACTACAAGTGGGAATAACTGAGAACATTACAATCACTTAATTGTAACTGTAAACAGTAGATGGTGTTAATTAAAGAACAATAAGAAAAATATAAAATATTTTGAAGTGCTAGAACATAAAATATATTTTAAAAATACAAATATTTATAACTTGCAACACACTTCTTTTAAAGCATTTATAACAAACTTATAAAACAAAAGGTCAACTGAAAAGAAAAAAATGTATAAACTAATTTTATGCCCTGTATCTTCAAAGAATGCTTTGAAATTTTATTCCATTTAATGTTTACATATGTAGTTTAAAGGATCTGGCTTTATATTTCAATTTATAATGGACTTGCTGAATCTGTATGGAGAAAATCAAACAGACATTTTTAATGTGCAAAAAGAAAACCAAAAATCTCTGTAAGGAGAGTCATAATCTTGGGGATTATAAGATAGCTCAGGAGTTAAGAGCATGTTCTACTCTTGCAGAGGACCCAATTTTGGCTCCTGGCACGCACATCAGATAGCTCACTACTCACTGAAGCTCTAGTTATGGTAGAGCTGAGGCCTTCTCCTGGCTTCCACCGCCTCTGCACTTGTATGCATTTGCACCCCCAACACACACACACACACACACACACACACACACACACACACACACACACACACACGTCTTAAAAAAAGTAATGTTTTTTAAATAAGGAATCAAGATGTCTTCCAATAACTCAAGAACTAACAATATAAGAGCATGAAGCAAGCAACTGTGTTTTCTCATGTATAATTCTTTTCATGGTTATTTAGAAAAATTCATTGTTTTTAATTCTTTGTATATAGGGCATTCTCATCATTGTTCCATGAACTTTTCCTTGTTTATTTAGTTATTCTATTTAGTGTTTGTCCAAACTGTCGCTAGAACCTTAATCACTACATGTATTGATTTACATATTATTCCCTTGATTTAGTTTACAACTCCTTTTAGAGTCTCTTCTTCCTTAAGATTGTTCTTACTTTGTTGCTTTAAGGCTATAATCTTATAAAAATGTATCGTGACATGCAAAAATGGCCACTTTTTTAATTTGCTTTTACATGCTAATATTCAACCACATTGTTACATATCGTGTTCATTTTTTGACTACTGTAAAAATTCCATTTTGTGAATCCATCCAAGAGATCATGTAAATCTACATACTTTCAACACTTGCTTAACCGTAGTTTAAAAGTACAATTTTCCATGCTCAATGATTTCTAATCTTAACTAATTTCAGCCATTGCAACCTGGTTTGGGTCAAATCATTGTTCTACTAAATCTACACCAGCAAGAAGCTTTAGTAGTCTTCCTCTTGATCAAAGTTCTGTCTGTTTAGACTGTCATGTCACTTCAGCATTGGCTATCCTTGGCACACATCCTGATGCTAGATGGCTGTGTTTCCTCCTATCTACTAATCAGATTTTTATTTTTTTCACCCTCAATCATACTCACCTATTTTTGAAGTTAATTTATCCTAAGGATCATCATCCTGACCTCTTGTCTTCTAAAATGGCAACACTACCCCCTGATTTTGAAAGATTTCTACATGATCTGCCTTCCATCTCCTTTTGCCATGTTCTCAAGTAATTTGCTGTATTAATTGAATGCAATCTAACACATTTCATATCTCTAATATAGATATTTGTCTTGATTTCATCTATGTGCTGATACTCTGAATTTATTGCCAACAGCTATGAAGAAATAACTCAACTTAAACTTTATGGGTATGTCCACTGATGTGCCCTATGAACCTGAACCTTTACCATTTCTCTCTCTCTCTTTCTCTCTCTCTCTCTCTCTCTCTCTCTCTCTCTCTCTCTCTCTCTCTTTCTCTCACACACACACACACACTGTATCTTGGTAGTCCCATGTTTTCTCTAACATTTAATACAATTTTGCCTACAAAGATATATGAGCCTGACATGAAATGGGATCACTGATGCCTTCTTGTCCCTCCCCTACTCATTTGAATATATGTTCTAGCTGTTCTGTAACTCATTCATTCCTCCTCTGTTTCCCGGTATGACTTCATGACTTCTATCGTGATGCTAAAATAGACAATCATGGTCAGAATCTGTCTCCTGAAACAGTCTCTTTCACATGCCCACTCATTTCCAGTCTGCTGAGTTTGCCCCTTTTAAAGGCCTTATTTGTCCATGTAACTTGAATTATGTTGCTCTTCACTTACAATCACCAGATGGTTATTTTTATCTCATTTTGATTTCACATGAACTCTCAAATTGCTTGGCATGGTGTGAACAATCTATATAAATCAGTGTTGTCTGTCCAAACTTATATCTAGCTTATTCTTTCACTACCCAGGAACTATCTGTGAGTCTCTAAATCTGTTCCTTTTTCATGCTGCCCACTCAACTTAGATGAGTTTTATCTATCAATGTCCTAATTCTTACTGGTCTCTTATTTAACCTCAATTACTGTCTCAACCAGGAAGGCTTCTTGACCTCAGGATGTTATGTGTCACCCATATAGCATTGCCTCATGTCCTTATCATTACATTAATTTTATATTTAAAACTACTTCATTTATATATTCAAGTAAACTCATTCAAAGCTTTTTTCTTTAAATTTCTGTGATCTTGATGCTATGCATAGTTATTGACCCATGGGACATAACCAAAGTTGTTTGTTGAATCAATGAACCAAATAATTTAATTTAAACTAGAATGTTTTTAAACAAATAGGAAAAAGATACTGAAAGAAATCATGGAGTACAATTTTGAAAATCTGTTAGAGCCATGTCTATCACTGAAGCTCTGTGATTTCAGCACTGGGAGGTGAAGGCAAGAAGATGCAGAGTTAAAAAACATCTTCAGCCAGGTGTGACAGCCAAGCCTTTAATCCTAGCACTGTGGGTAGGAGGACAGAGGCAGGTGGATCTCAGTGAATTCCAGCCTTGCTAGGCTTACAGTATAGGATCCTGTCTTAAACAACAACCAAAGTAACTGAATAAACAACAAAATTAACTGATTAGAAATGCATCAAAACTGATAAATTGTGTTGTACTCATGGAGCAAAGGGGTCAGGTTTATTGTTTGTGGTTCCAGCAGCATTGCAAGAAGATGAGTACTTGACGTGAACATGCATAGCACATTTATTAACTAGCTTGCCCATTGTATATCCTGCTTAATGGAGATTTTTGTTAAACATTTGTATGACTTTAAAACTTTTATTTTATTTTATGTGTATGAGTGTTTTGCCTGAATTTATGTATTGCACCATGTGCATTCAGTGACTTTAGAGACCAGAAGAGCATGTTGACCCCACCTCCTGAAACTAGAGTTATGGATGGCTGTGAACCACCATGTGGGTTCTGTGAACTGAACCCAGGTCCTGCAAGAACTGTGCTCTTTACTACTGCAAGAACTTCAAGAACAAGTGCCCTCAACCACTGAACCATCTTTCCAGACCATTGAATGGCTCTTGAGTGTTTGGAAGTCAATCTAAAAAATGTTCAAACTATAAACAGAAGAAAGAGCAATCTACCCAATCTAAGAAGCCCACTGAAATTTTAATACTGAGACTACATACAAATTTCATCTTCGTGTTTTTTGTAAGTTGATCAATATATCTCAAAGAATTTGACAATATACATCTTGTGTTTACTACATGATGTAATAACAATTATTTTTGTTAAAAAAGAGTTTAGTAAGGAAATACAAGTACTCTCAACTCACTAATTGTAAGCAAACTAGCTCTTACAAAAGTTATTGAATGTATTAATCTGCTTTATACTTATTCATGATATTTCTGTATAATTATAGCAGTATATTGTCTTTTTTTTTTTTTGGTTTTTCGAGACAGGGTTTCTCTGTGTAGCTTTGCGCCTTTCCTGGATCTCGCTCTGTAGACCAGGCTGGCCTTGAACTCACAAAGATCCGCCTGCCTCTGCCTCCCACGTGCTGGGATTAAAGGCATGCGCCATCACCGCCCGGCGCAGTATACTGTTTTATGTGTCATAAAAGCAGAAATATAAAATACTAATAAGGTCTTTATCATCATCACCATTATCACTAATACCCATAATCATTAGGATGTCTATAGAATGTCAAAACTTACAAAGGTTCAGCAACTGTAACATTGTTTCTTATCTCATTCTAACCATAAAATAGTGTATATCATACTCACACAGATATCCCAAGACTACATTTGACATCAGAAGACAAAGACATACTGTTCCCAGGATGATAACAATCATGAGCCATGGACGATCTACATAAGATCAAAAGGCAAGATATGTAACATAGTATGACTTCGCAATTAGAGCAGAATGGATGTTTATACCTGAGGTTAAAAAATTAAGATCAGTCCACTCACTGGCTATTTACTCATAAATATCTTTTTAAATAATAGAAAGAGCCAGACATATAATATATATTTTAAATAACATAGTATAACACATATACATATATAACATCAAATATATGTGAACATAATTAGTATGAGTTCATGTTTTTCATATTTGATATTGTGTTTTCAACACTACACACATACACACACATACAAAGGCAGAAAAATGTTACCTCTCTTTTCCTTAATTGGCTGGTTTTTGTCCTTCTTACTTTTAAGGGATAATGTCAGCTCTGCATATGCCGTTCTTTCCTCGCTCATTTCTGATGGCTGCAAGCAAGAGCACAGAAAATATCCTTACCAGTGTTTCACAAGGCATAATTAATCTAATTAATATTACTACTAAATCATGTAGTAATAGTGAGCTGATGAACAAGAAGAATGATCTGGAAAAAGTGAATTTCTCCTTGAGTATAAATGATTTTTAAAAAATTTTCTCTGTGACACCTTAGATCAGAAATTAAACATAATTAAGCAATAGTCCGTGACAGTTATCAGATATGTTATTTTAAGCGATCTGACAATTTAACTCTAATAGTTGCTAAAAATTAGGAATTGATGTACATCATCTCCAGACACTGAGATTTATGTATTTTGTTGAAAAATTATATCTGATCACTGAATGCCTGAATTAACTCCAATGGCAACAATAGTAGACTTTGTATAGAGTCAATTTTAGCAGAGGCACACTCTTATATAAACTCTATTATTGCATTATATTAAACCATCTTTTATTTTCCTATCTTGTAAATTTTGTAGTAACAGAACTTTATGGTCCTTTTCTTACAGTATGAGAAAAATAAGGAAATCATGCCATCTATGGCAAAGCAGCCAAGAGAACAGCTCCAACTATAGTTCTAACAACAAACACAGTTATAACAGCTCTTGCTTTGTTTCATAGATGGGGAAACTGAACCTCAAGGAGTCCAAATGATATTGCCTAGATCAGACAGCCAATTATTGACATTCCTTAGTTTGTATAGATATACATAAATCCAAAAATATTCTTCTTCTTCTATACTTAACTCATCGAAGTAACATGTCTAAAAGTGTATAATATAAGCTTCCTTTCCCAGAAAACAAGGAAAGAATCTGAATCAATAGAAAAACATTTCTTCTGAGTTAATTAGTACTAATAAGAAAAACAATATACCCTTCTTCTCAGATAGGAGCAGGTATTAGAAAAATAATAGCAATAATGACAGATGACACTACAGCCAGGTTATCAGAGTGATAACCTGAAACAGAGATCTAGCGGCAGAGCAACAATGCTTCTAGAAAACAAAATGGATAAAGAGAAACAGGGATGTGCTGGTCTATTGAACTATAATTTTTTTAAAACCGTATCTACTAAAGAAATAAGCTCAATTAAGACATAGATTTTGCCTTAAGGAGATTACAGGTTAAGAATAGTAGGTTCTGGGGATTAGGCTTGGTGGTAAGAACTTGCCTAGTATTTTGAAAGCTGGGTTTGATCCCTGGAACTGGGGGAAAGAAAAGCAATAGAAAATTCTTGAATTCCATAAGAAGTGCTTACATATCGTTGCATTCATATTTTAGTGTACATCATAAAAGTCACATTTAGGATACTGTTTGTAATGGAGAAATATTCTTATTTGAGGAAAGAGTATGAAATGAAAACCATCTATTTAAAAATGGGAAAACAAATTCATAAAACAAGGTAAAAGAAGCAGAAAATAGCACAAAATGTTGGTTTGTAAAATGTACACTTTTTGGAAGTATTGATTTTATCTATGTTGTTTATTTCCACAGCTTTTTACTTGAACAGATAAAATGTTATTTTGCTGTATTTAATGAAACTTTCCACATAGTCTCAAAATATTTGGATGTATTTCTACATAACTAATTCAAAATAAATCACTGAGCAAATGTGGGATATTTAGTGATTTAAATGGACAAAGTGATTCTTGAGGACAGAGTCAGCAAACTGTTCATGAAAAAGCATGACTCTTGAATTCTTAAAATATATTACTAACCAAGTGATTATTTGGGGGGGGGATTTGAAGTAAATTGATTTAAATGATTATCAAAAGTAGTAAAATGTATCCTTTTTATGTTAAATTATAACGTTATCTTATTTAAGGTCATCTATTTTTCTACTTATTGTTTTCTATTAGTTAGCTAGCAGGCAACCTATAAATATGTAATGGGATCTGCAAGCTATTCAAACTTTTCCTTTTACAATGAATTTCAGGATATGGAAATAACCTTTTGAATAATTCACTGTTGATCATCTAGGTATAATACATATTTATAGAATGTCTACAGAGGTACTGTTTTCTAAAATATACGATAAATTAAAAATAATCTGCACATTATACAGTGAATAATTTTTAAATACACTCTCATTTCGGTCCAGTCTTGCCTTCACCTCTGGGATGAAGTTAACACGGGATTTGAATGCACAGGCTCAGTTCCGTTCTCTCCTGCAACAATTCAAAGCCCTCTGAACTTTGTACCCAGTTTCCTATGGCATTCTACTTTATCCCTCTGTCCCAGACAGCATGAGAACACAGTCCCAGCCCCACACTCACAGTCTCTGATCTTACCTGGGTGTATTCTTTTTGGGTTTCACCAGCTGGAGTGCAGGGTTGGTCTGGCTGCTAGCTGAGACCTATGATGAGCTGCCTTTACTAGCTTTTACCTCCACAGTGACATTGGGAGGGGCCTGTTGATAGGTATCACTGTCTCTGGGACTGATAGCGGAGGACAGTCTACGATGCTACTCCACATTCCTGTGTCAAAAAGTCTCACTGAAGTCAGGATCACATTCCCATCAATTTCCGTGTCAGTTTAGAGTAAAAAAAAAAAAAACTAAACCTGTAAATTTCAGGAAACATTTATTTCCTGAAAACTTGAATTTAGAGTGTTTGAGAAAGGTATAATCTTAGAATTTGATGAGCATGGAAAATAGTTAACAACTAAATTTTACAAATGATCAACACTAAAGATAGAGGTACAATTATGTTTTCTGCTGGAGTGATTTATATATTGTTATAGAATTGAAAAAAACTGCAACAATTTTTCATTATAGTAAAAGCATAAACACCAAAGAGTGTATAAGCTCTAGCCAGTACTTCCCACCATCCTGAGCATGTCCAAATTATCTAATTAATTATAATACATACCAATGCAGATGGTACTGAGCTAGTATTGAATACTAACACTACTCAGAATTAGCTAGAAGAAATGTTTTAGAGATTTCTAGTTTCTCCTAAGGTAGACTTATCTTTGGCTTCGCCTATTTTTTGTTTGTTTGTTTTTCCCCTCCCCCTGTATAAGAACTAATTGATTCTTTTCAGGCAGTCGATCTCTAATAGAAGTAATAATAATAAGGAAGCACTATAGAATTATTTAGGCAGGTGGAGTTTCTCTTAAAAGTAGGCACAGGTCTTTAGACACCTTTACAAGCCATGCTTTGAGCTCACAGGTATTGATTATCTGTTGAATGATGCTCAGCTCAGTCTGTAACTACCAATATGTGTCATTTAACAGATGCATATTTAACAGAATTATTTTTATTAGAATTATTTTTATGTATTTGTGTATGTCTGTGAGAATGTATGCCACATGTATGCAGTTTCCCGAGTAGGCCAGCAGAGGACATTGGATGCTCTGAGCTAGAGTTATGGGATGTTTTGAACCATCTGACTTGATGACTGGGAACCAAACTTGGGTCTTCTGCAAGAGCAGCATGCACTCTTACCTACTGAGGCACCTCTCCAACCACTTTTATTTTCCATTAAAAATATATTTCATTTTCTCTCAACTTCTCATTTTTTTAAAAGACATATTTTAATATTATGGACATGATAATTTCTCTTCTTTCTTTTTTAATAGCAAGTAGAAAATTGATTTTAAATTTAGCATGTAATTCAATTGTAGTAATACATTGCTTCTGTGTTTTTTAAAGTTAGCTAGCCTTACATTTATGATTTTAGTATTATCAAATTATCTGATACAAAGAATGTGTACCTTGTACATGATAAATTATATGTATATATTATATGCATATGGATTATATATGAATACCTTAAAATGTATGGCAAATAGCCAAAGAAGAGAAATTCTATTTTAGTTCTTTGGATTTTGACAATAAAATACCAGCTTTATTAAATTACAATAAACAAAGTATTTTAAAACATCTAGCAAATTATGGAGCTAAACATTTTCTAATAATATTTACTGTGAGTAAAAACATACATTACTATTGTCAGAGTATATATCGATTATAAAGCCACATTAACTAAAACTATTTCTTGTCCTTAAAATACACACACACACACACACACACACACACACACGCACACACATACATATACCCAGAATATCTGTGCATTTTAGTGCTTCTTAGAATGCATTTATTACTAAAATCTTATATGTCAGCTTTAATTTTTCTTTTAAAGATGTATGTGTTTGACTATCTTTTTTTTTTTTTTTTTCGAGACAGGGTTTCTCTGTGTAGCTTTGCGCCTTTCCTGGAGCTCACTTGGTAGCCCAGGCTGGCCTTGAACTCACAGAGATCCGCCTGGCTCTGCCTCCCGAGTGCTGGGATTAAAGGCGTGCGCCACCAACGCCCGGCTTGTGTTTGACTATCTTACATCCAACTAGCCTTGTCCATATTAAAATAAAAATGTAAATGAAATAGAATGAAATAATGATAAGGTTGTTAAAGCCATCTGCCAGATGAACACCAATGAATAGATAAAAGAGACACGAATGAGTAAATAATGAAGGCAGAGCTACTCACAATAGAATATGTAATCAGAACATGGAAGAATGACAGCTGCATGCAGCTAAATTAATGTGAACGGTGTGATTATCAGAGCTAAGGCAAATAGTAGCTACAAGAGAAGGACATTCCGTCACAGCACTTCTCAAACAGGCAGCTAAAAACTTTCAGCTTTTAACAGTAGAGCAATATTCGAACAGTTTAGCTCCAAATGAACCAGAGCAGTAGCTTCGGCCCCTGAACTGCCCACAAAGCTGACTTTTAAACTGATAGCAGTACTTAGACTAGCTGTGCCTTCCCGGCCCCCAGAGAGCAAAAGCTACAGGGGTACTGGAGGTAGCAAATGTGGTTGGCCTCACAGAGTAGCCTTTAACTGACTTCTGCGTCAAACCAAGATGACGGAAAGTGGTTAATTGTTTATTTCTCCGTTGGCCCACAGAAGTGGAGATCACTTTTCACACGCATGACTCACATGATCCTAGGCAGAAGAGTTTCCATTCTTGCCTGTGTAAAATCTCCAGAAGAAAAAGACTCAGGCATTCTGCTACTTGTACTCTCTGCTGTATCCTCCTTGACCTTTCAAAGATTTCTTCCTACACCCACCGTATTGTAATCTCTTCTGTTCCTTGTTTTCTGCTTCGTTCTTTGTGGAAGTGCTCAGGAGTTCCTAACTTTAGGCCACTTCACTCAAGGACTGAGGTGACTCTCCAGCATTACTCTCGTGTGATTTTGGCCAAGGAAAGAGTCAAAATGCAAAATTTGAGGTGTGATTTCTAAGGAATGAGTGTTGTCTTTGTATCATTTAAAGCTAATCACAGGTCATCCCACAGCAAGTTATGGACATCACTGGTGTTTTTAGAATCGAATTTAAGTAATCCTTCAAAAAGCATTTGGTTTCTATATTTATCACAATGGTAATGAACTGTCAACTTGGTGGGATTTAGATCTAGGAGACGAATCTCTGGGCACATCCTGAATTTGTTCCACAGAGGTTTGTTCCACAAAGTGGAGAAGAACCATGAATGTGACAGCCCTATTGCATTCATTGAGGTTTTGCACTGAATGGAAAAGACAAAGGAAGCTGAGCCCCAGCTTTCTTCTCTTTATGCTTCCTGACTGTGTCATGTGACCTGCCACCTTACTGTCCCCTTGTCAGGCTTTCTTGCCTCTCACCTTTTCAAACTGTGAGCCAGAATAAACCCTCCTTGGTGAAGTTGCTTGTCTAAGGTATTTGTCACAGCAATAAGAGCAGTAACTAATCCATTTGTTATCCAGTGTTTTCTGATATTTGCAAGCTAAAAGTTCTGAAGTTCATCAGTACACACTAATTAGATTAAAAGATAAAATACTGAAACAGTCTCAAATAAATAAATAAATAAATAAATAAATAAATAAATAAAAACAAAAAAGACAAAATATTGCTAAACTGAAATCTCACTTGTGTTTTGAAAATGAAGAAAACATTATTAGAAAAAATAAAATTTTCTTATAATTTTAATCTTTTAAAAACTACATGCTTATGATTTTATCTAACCCTTCAATAGGCATATGTACTACTTTCTGTCTCATCATCCCTCTGGATATATCTTATACACATATACATATGAAATTGAATTTGGAGTCATGGTGATATAATTTTAGTATAATTTAGATAGTTTGGGGTTTATTTTGGTTCTACAAAGAAGATAAATTGAGTCTAAATTACTTTACAGATACTTGCAGATTTTTAAAATATATTTTTATTTATTCTTTGAGGAAATGTATTTTGATTATATTCACAACTCTCTTCTTCCCCTACTTCTTCCTGGACCCCATCCCCCTCTCTTTCTTGCTGTGGAACAATCTTTGCAAACTATGAAAATGTATTGTTCTCATTGTTTAAAAAAAGCTGATTGGCCAGTAGCCAGGCAGGAAGTATAAGTAGGACAAAGAAACTAAGTCTGGAAAGAAGGAGGGTGGAGTCAGAGGAGTCACCAGCAGATGCAGGGAGAAACAAGATGGGCATGCCAAACTGAGAAAAGGTACTGAGTCATAAGGCAAAGCATAGATAAGAAATGTGGGTTAATTTAAATGTCAAAGTTAGCTAGTAACAAGCCTGAGCTATTGGTCGAACATTTATAATTAATACTAAGACTCTGAGTGATTATTTGGGAAGTGGCTGCAGACACAGAAAAACTCCACTTACACTAACTCCCTGTCCTGTTTTTGTATTTCTTTCTTTTAAATGACACAGTGAGAATACCCCACTCTTCATCCTTGGGTAGGCTGTGTACTATTCTAAAGCCTCATGGTTTTCCTGAAGAACATTTACCTGCCCAGGTGATTAACAGGCCCATTGGATTGGCTCTGGAAGGCATAAAAACTGAAGTCTTTGTTCTTTACCAGAAAGCCCCTGCCAGATAGTAATCTGGTAATAGTCCTGGCAGTTCAGAAATTCATGTTCAACCCAGGGCCAGAGGTAGGACCACATAGGACATGATAATGAAGAAAAGAATTAAATAAGAGATATATTGAGAGGCACCAAGGAGGGACAGGAGAGTTAGTTCAGTGTATCTGCTGCTCCTGAAGAAGACTTGGTTCAGTTCACAGCACCCATATGGTGGCTTAAAACCATCTATAACTCCAGTTCCAGGGGTCTGGCACTCTTTTCTGGCCTCTGAGAACAGTAGGCATGCATGTGGCACACATATATACACACAGGCCAAGTATTTACACACATAAAATAAAAATAAATGAATCTTTTTTAAAAAGAACTTTTTAAAATTCCCACCTTCATTCTCTTCATGAAGAATTCATTTTGTCACAGTCCAAGTTCTGCCTGAGGATTGTTTTGGATCTTGTGAAGGGATGATGTCTTTTATTGTAGACTTCCTTTGAGAAATAGCCTGGCCAGGGATATAAGTGTTCAGCTCTCTGCACCCTAATATCAATAACTTCTACAGTTCACATTTCTCTTTCCTACACGAAGATAAGATTTAGTAGTTCTGAAGAAGGAGACTGTTATGGACCCTGCAAGCAATTCAGAACAAGAATAGATTATGACTTTAAGAAGTAAGACACACACACATACAAATATATATATATATATATAATTTGCAAAAATATAATCATAATAAAAATACGATTTTGGGCTGGATGTTGTGGCACATGCCTTTAATCCCAGCACTAGCAAGCCAGAAACAGGTGGATATCTGTGAGTATGAGACCAACTTAGAATTCACAGTGAGTTCCAGGACATCCAGAGCTACATAGTAAGACCCTATCTCAAAAAAATTATACGTGATTGCATGTAAATTCTGGTCTCAAAGTTGGAGTTATGAAATACGGCATACAGGCTTGAGGCAGGCAGAACTGCTGCACGATTTGGATAAGCTGTAGCATGTGCTATACTGTTCCTGCAATGAATAGGCATCCAGTAAAAATAGCCAAAAGGGAGACTTGGAGGCCAGAAATGGCCAGCAGATTCCAGAACCTATCAGAAAGCATTAACTTAGCAATGAGCACTAAGGCAGACCTCATCCCTACAATGAGGTATATAGGGTATATAAGGCTTACCCTTTCTTAAAAATAAATGAGCTTGTTTGCAACCTGCCGGAGTCTGTGTCATTGCCTCCACATCTCCTCACCCCCTGTCTTCAGGGCCTAGAGACCTCACCAGGCAAACAGCAACATTGGCTGAGATACAGAAGAAAAGAAAGTATAGGCCTCCATGAGATGTCTATAGAACTCTTTGTCACATTGTAATCTGTATAAATAAAGTATAGACATGAACTGAGTTAGACCAACACTCAGAGCTGTCTATCCAATATAGTGGTTTCTGGTCACCCATAGCCACTTGGTGCCTGCAATGTGCCTGGTCTACATTTAGAAAAGCAATAAATGTGTAATACACACTAAAATTGAAGATTTGATTTTTAAAAAGCATGCAAACTATCTCAACAACATTTACAGTGATTGTATGTAGAACTAATGATGTTTAAGTATTTAGAATAAATAATGTACAGTATTAGTTTTTTAAGAAGAAGGAAATTTTGGAAAGATATGAGACAATTTTAGCCCACTGTCAAACTCTTCTACACCACAACATAGTCTGTAATGTGGTAGCACCAACAATTTCACAAGTAGTGGCCAACACTTTTCATCAGTGGTAAGTTTCCTATAAACAAAATACCAACATATCCTGAGTGGGTTTTGGTATCTATCTAAGAGCAATACTACTCATTCTGTAGTTTCATTTTTATCTATATGCTTCTGTGAGTCACCATTTATCAGATAACAGTTCATTTGAGAATTTGCCAATCCTTTCCTGTAATTGACACATTCTCCTGGACAGTGTCTAAACAGTCTGTTGGGTGTATTTCTGCAAGGATTCTAAGAATTACGCACTCTGCTCTTTTGACAAGTTAAAGATACATCTAAATAAGGTTTTCTATGGAAAGTTCGTTCTTTCAGAGAGGACAGGATGGTTGAGCCTAAAGCAATGGTTCTCAACCTGTGGGTTGGTACACCTTTGAGGGTTGCATATCAGACAGATATCCTGTATAAAAGATATTTTCATTATGATTCATAATGGTATCAAAGTTACAGTTATTAAATAACAACAAAATAATTTATGACTGGGGGTCACCACAATATGAAGAATTATATTAAAGGATCACAACATTAGAAAGGTTGAGAACCACGGGACTAATGACTTGATGCTGATACATGGACCCATGGTGGCAAGAGAAAACTGACTCCTGGAAGTTGTCCTCCGACCTCCACATGCTTTTCTTTAGCAGAGAGCTCATGGGTGGGTTGACCGTGATTTAGTGAATGGTGAGGTGATCTCTGTAATGATTCCTTTGTTCATTGCTCTTCTCACCCTTAAAAGCCCCTCATGTTATTTTGTATTAAACACTGCCTGTTTCTACCCTACACCTTGTCTCATCTGAATTCATTCAACACAGATCACAAAGACTAGAGAGATAAGCAGAGTTGGGAGTGAGATCCCAGTAGCAACTGGACAATTGCTTCCTCAAAGTTTACTCAAACATTTAGAAAAATATGGCATATAGTTAAATAACTGATGGACTCTAGACAGCTTATGGCCTGTCCGTGCTAACTCCCCAGCATCACAAGAATTGGAATGCCATTATAAAACATTGTATTATTGATTCTATAAAAAATAAGACATAAAAATAGACCAGGTATGCTGTGGGATGTTCTGTATGGCAAATGTGTTGCTCTGATTGGTCAATAAATGAAACACTGATTGGCCAGTGGCTAGGCAGGAAGTATAGGCGGGACTAACAAAGAGGAGAAAAGAACAGGAAGGTGGAAGGAGATACTGCCAGCCACCAGGACAAGCAGCATGTAAAGATGCTGATAAGCCACAAGCCATGTGGCAAGGTATAGATTTATAGAAATGGATTAATTTAAGATATAAGGACAGTTAGCAAGAAGCCTGCCACGGCCATACAGTTTGTAAGCAATATAAGTCTCTGTGTTTACTTGGTTGGGTCTGAGCAGCTGTGGGACTGGCAGGTGAGAGAGATTTATCCTGACCGTGTGCCAGGCAGGAAAACTCTTAGCTACACAGGTATATCCTGAGAGGTTAGCCCAACAGAAGAAAAGAAATATCTAGAGTGACTTAAAGCATTTGTACTAAACCACACAGGAAGCCACAGACCCAGGAGTGTATACTCCATATCCAGAGTAGAGAACTTCAACAGAAGGGGCAAGATGACCCTTACAATGCCATCTCTTTTCTCCCTTTCATCCATACAGTAGAAAGGGTTTAAAATTTTTAGAAGTAGTATATAATATATGAATAATATTTATTCAAATCTTACATTAAATCCTTGGAATGATTCAAACTTGTATTCTTTGGGTGTAGATTCCCACAAATGGTCACTGTAACATTCATGGGAGAATGTGGAATTGCACTAAAGTTTTTATTATTAAAAATATAGTGCTTGTTGAAGGTGGAGGAATGGTTTAGCAGTTTTCTTAGTTACTTTTCTATTGCTGTGATGAGATACCATGACCAAGGGAATTTATAAAAGAAAGCATTTAAACTGAGGGTTCAGGATTCCAGAGGGCTAGAGTTCATGACCATCATGGTAGGGAGCATGGCAGGAAGCATGATGTTAGAGCAGAGAGTGAGAACTTACATCTTATCCACAAGTACAAGACAGAGATCTAACTGGAAATAGCATGGGCTTTTGAAAGCTTAAAGCTCACCCCCAGTGACACACTTCCTCCAACATGGCTTACCTCCTAAATCTTCCCAAACAGTTCCAACACCTGGCAACTAAGCAGTCAAATCCATGAGTCTGTGAGGCCATTCTCATTCAAACCACCACAGCAGGTAAGAGTACTGACTATTCTTCCAGAGAACCAGGGTTGGGTTCCTAGCATCCACATGGTAGTTTATGTAAGGATTCTGTCCTTAATTACATCATCAGCCTGCAACAGCATCCCAGCCTAAAAAGTGGGGGGGCCCTCTGTGAGTCCCTCTCTTTCCTTTCCACTCCTTCCTTCCTTCCGTCTGTCCTCTCTCTCTCTCCCTCTCTCTCTCTCTCTCTCTCTCTCTCTCTCTCTCTCTCTCTCTCTCTCTCTCTGTCTCTCTCTCTCTCCCCCCCCTCTCTCCCCACTTTTCTCCCAATAAAGCTCTAAAAGGTAACTATGGCCTGTGATTCCTCCTCCAGCCCTCTCCTCCATGTGAATGGCCACCACGGGCGGCGGCCAGCCAGGAGCAGCATGCCGATTTAACCAACATTGGTGTCGAAAACCAGGATAGACCACCAAGGACCTGCTGGCTGCTGCCACTTGCCACCTCCTCCCCCATCCAGTGAGACCACGAGACCGCGATTACACATGTCCCTCACCTCCGCTGGACCCCTACACAGCTTCCACTACTGCTACCGCCATGATTCTTCTGATTCCTCACAGTGAGTCTGCTGTTCTCATGGCTGTAGTCTGAACTATATTCTTTGCTATGGACACCCCAGGGGTTATCCTCAGGCTGTACTGGCAACGGCAGGCACATTTTCGCTCCTGACGAGGGGGGCAATGCTGTCTCCGGTCTACCGGGTTGACCAACTCCAGTGCAGCCACAGCCCTTCCCATCCCTTGATGAAGAGGATGGCAAACTTGAGCTGATTCTTAGATCTCTCTTCACTCTCAGGGATGCCTGAGATTGGAGTCTGATCCCAGTTTGTTATTTTAATTTTTTATTTTTCTGTCAGCTACAGCCATGAGACAAAGGGGCGGATACATTTGCCACCTACATTGGCAGATAAGGGCAGGCACTGGTAAACCTGGCCACAAAACAGCATCGTGGGAACTTCTGCCAGTTAACTGGCAAATAAGAGTTATTTTATCTCCAAGCTTTCTGCTAAAGCTCTAAACCCTTCTCCTTCCCCACTTCTGCATCTGCCACATGCAACCTTTTCTGTCTGACTTCTGCCAGCAGTGGGCGGGCTCAAATGTGCGGGTGTGGGTGGTTTCTACGACTAACCCTAACTCACCTTAACTCCACCCACTCATTCTCAAACTGCCTTGAGAAGCACAGATGGATCTGGAAGTGGCTAAGATCCATACAAATAAGTTTCCACCTAAAATAAGAGCTCATTGTTTCACTCCAGATCTACTGCCTGTGTTTCTCACGTGCATACAGACAGGGCCCTGATCTTTGCCTTGTCCCTAATTTCAAAAAAATAAATTCTCATGCACCACAAGCTTTTCTCTTCCCAGTTCCCTGTTCTAACTCACCATTCAGCTAATGGTACAGGAACACCACAGAACTGGAGTTCAGAGATCATCAACATGATGATCTTGTCTAACAGAAAGTTCCCAGCCACAGCCAAGAGGGATACATGTCTCCAGAGCAAATGGATGACAGACAGCATCCCACAATGCCTGTCTACCTCAGAAAACTCCCCTTCTCCATTCCCCCAAGAGCCAACCGACATCCAAAAGTCAACTGGAAGCAGTTTTTGAGATGAACGATGCCCCTATTCCCATCAACCTGCTTTTTTATAATAAGTGAAAGTCTGGGATGTAAGGATTCTGTCCTTAATTACGTCATCAGCCTGCGACGGTGTCCCAGCCTAAAAAGCGGGTGGGCCCTCTGTGTGTCCCTCTCTTTCCTTTCCACTCCTTCCTTCTGTCTGTCTTCTCCCTCTCTCCCTCTGTAGCTCTCTCCCTCTCTCCCTCTCTCCCCTCCTCCCAATAAAGCTCTAAAAAGGTAATCATGGCTGTGATTCTTCCAATCAGCACTCTCTTCCTCCGGGCATGGCCACCGTGGGTGGCGGCCAGCCACAAGGAGCAGTGCCACAACATAAACAACAGCTTATCCCTCCAGTTCTAGGGATCTGACATACTCTTCTGGCCTCCACAGGCACTGAATACATGTGATGTACAGAAACATATGTAGGCAAAGTATCCATACACATAAAAATTAATTAATTAATTAAGAACATATAGTGCTTAAGTCCAAGAGTTGTTTGGTTTAAAAAATCATTGCATAAGAGCTGTTCAGTATATTTTTTAAATACATGACTTATTTTTACTTTATGTTCATTGGTGTTTTGTCTACACAAAAGTCTGTGTGATGGTGTCAGCCATGGAACTGGAGTTACAGATAGGTGTGAGCTGCCATGTGGATGCTGGAATTGAACCTAGGTCCTCTGTAAGAGCAATCAGTGTTCTTAACTGATGAGCCATCTCTCCAGTGAAAAGGCCCAGTATTTTTACAATGATTTTTCACAATTGTTTTACTTTATATTCTATATCATGTGAGTTATTACTATCTGTTTCACTGGAAAAAAATAACTGAATTCTTTCATCACGATCAGCTCTTCAGAAATCAGCCTTGGGTCATTCTCGGTGCTGTCACCCACATTTCATCCTCTGCGAGCTGAGTCAAACTGGTCTGTACCAGCTTCACAATCTAAATAGTTTGGTTTAGGGGAGGGTTAGGGTTGTTTTATCTTTCTATCATTGACGTTTGACATAAATCATTATCCTGATTTTCCACCAACTGGATAGTAGGGGTGTTATTATCATTTCTTAGTGAGAAAAATCTGAAATTTAGGAATATTAGGTGGCTCACAATAGCATCATCAATGGGTAAATACACATCTATACAGTTGTGTTGCACACCTGTTTGTTGGTTATTTGTAGATAAGAGATGAAGGTCAATAGTGAACATTGAAATAATAAAAAAATTAAAAGAAAAGAAAATAGGAGCAATGAGGGAAAATAACAGAAAAGCTTTTGGAATCTTGCTACAAAATTATACAGATATATCTCCTTTGTTTCTTCCACAGAACACAGCAAGAGTTTCACATTGCTTTGTAACCTTGCTTTCTAATTAACATCGTATCAGATGCTTCTATTAAAGTATTGATTATTTATTTTAAATTTTCATCCTTATCAATTGTATGATTTCATCAAATATTCTTTTTTTGTTTGTTTATTTGGTTGAGATTTTAGTTTTTCAAAAAAAAAAAAAAGAAAGAAAAACATTTAGCCGGGCGGTGGTGTCGCACGCCTTTAATCCCAGCACTCGGGAGGCAGAGCCAGGCAGATCTCTGTGAGTTTAAGGCCAGCCTGGACTACCAAGTGAGTTCCAGGAAAGGCGCAAAGCTACACAGAGAAAACCTGTCTCGAAAAACCAAAAAAAAAAAAAAGAGAGAATAATTTTTATTTTTACTTTTGTTGTTGTTGTTGTTATTATTATTATTGTTTTCTTGGTTGTAGATTTTTGTTTGTTTGTTGTTTTTCTTTTTTCTAAGTTTTATTTATTTATTTATATATTTTATAATTTAATTTAATTTTACATATCAGCCACAGATTCTCCTGTCCTCCCTCCTCCCACCCACCCCCACGCTCCCCCCAACCCACCCCCCAATCCCATCTCCTCCAGGGCAAGGACTCCTCCCCTGGCGATTCAGCTCAACCTGGTAGATTCAGTTCAGGCAGATCCAGTCCCTTCCTTCCAGGCTGAGCTAAGTGTCCCTGCATAGGCCCCAGGTTCCAAACAGCCAGCTCATGCACTGAGGACAGGTCCCGGTCCCACTGCCCGGGGGCCTCCCAAATAGTTCAAGCTAATCAACTGTCTCACTTATCCAGAGGGCCTGATCCAGTTGGGGGCTCCTCAGCTATTGGTTCATAGTTCATGTGTTTCCACTAGTTTGGCTATTTGTCTCTGTGCTTTTTCCAATCATGGTCTCAATGATTCTCGCTCATACAATCTCTCCTCTTTCTCACCGGTTGGACTCCTGGAGCTCCACCTGGGCCTGGCCATGGATCTCTGCATCAGCTTCCATCAGTCATTGGATGAGAGTTCTACCATGACAGTTAGGGTGTTTGACCATCCAATCACCAGAGGGGGTCAGTTCAGGCTTTTTCTCGACCATTGCCAGTACCCGGGGAAGACCCATCCAACTTGGCCCCAGTTGCTGGCCATTGGGTGGGGCTCCTGTGGGAAGGTTGCCCTTCTCCAAGACCCCCCCACAGCAGACCCTGAAATCTACATACCCTGCCCCCACACCCATCCTCCTGAGACCCCTGCCACTTCCTGAGAACGAGAGACCAGCCCCCAGCTCCCATCTGGCCTGGAGCTCCCATCTGGCCCAGAGAGCTCCCATCCAGCCCAGAGAGCTTCCACCTGGCCCAGAGAGCTCTCATCAGGCCCAGAGAGCTCCCACCTGGCCCAGAGAAAGAGAGAGCTCTCATTGGACAAAGAGTCATCATTGGACCAAGAGTAAACTCAGGAGACAGGGAATCTGCCAGCCCTGATTAGACCAAGAGTGGCTTTCTGAGAAGCAGAATCTGCCACCTCTCATTGTTTGTTGTTTTTCAACACAGGATTTCTCTTTGTAGACCTGGTTTTCCTGGAACTGAAACTTGCTCTGTAGCCCAGACTGACCTCAAACTCAGAGATTCATCTGTCTCTGCTTCCCAACTGCTGGAATTAAACATGTATGAGAGCACACCCTGTTGACTGAAGTTTCTTGGTCCCACTCAGTCCTGTTCTGTCCAGCCCAGGCAGCAGCCATTTTTAAAATAATCACTCAGAGGCTTAATATTAATTACAAACTGTCTATAGATCAGGCTTATTTCTAGCTATCACATATTAAATTAACATATTTCTATTAATCTATATGTTACCACTTGGCCATGTTGTTTCCAGTATGCTGGCATCTTGCTCCTTGGGAGGCTGGATGCATCTGTCCTGACTCTGCCCTTCTTCTCCCTATGTCTCTGCTTGGAATTCTCACCTGGCTCTTATTCTGCCTTACCATAGGCCAAAGCAGCATTATTTATTAACCAATGGGAGCAACAAATATTCATAGCATAAAGAAAGACCATCCCACAGTATTTCCCCTTTTCTGTCTAATCAAAAATGAAGGTTTTCATTTTAAGCATAGTAAAATTGCATATAACAAAACAGTTATAAAGCAAGAATTACAGTTATAATATTTAGTCTATTTGTATTTGGCAAAATTAAAGAAAATATTCTATCATCTATTTTTATGAGTCTAAAGTTTTATATCAAATTTATCTTTTATCATGACTAAGGAAAACTATAATTGTAACTATCTAGTCTTTAGCTCCATCAAAGACCCCAAGAGGATATAACATTACCAAAGTAAACAGGATATGCATTGTAAGCAACTTCCAAAATTCTAGAAATGACAGAGGTATCTGACTACCGGGACAGTCACTCAAATTTCTTCTGTAACATTGGGGCATCCATCTTCAGCCTATAGACCTGGGTCTAGCAGACACTTCAGTGAAGCAGAAAATTTAAAGAATTGTCTCACCTATTGGCAAAGTTCATCAGGTACTTTTCCCTGTGTCCTGAAGAATGTCTGGCAGTTGCCTCTGTGAAGCAGGAACCTTAAGGACTATCTCATCTCGCCTTCTTTTGGCAAAGTTCAGTGGTCATTTTCCCATGGGTTCTGAACATCGAGGTTATACAATATATTGTCAAGCAGTCCAGACAAGAGCAGTTTCTTGCTCAAATGGCTAATTTTTGACATAAAGCAAACTCCATATGGAGTTTCTTAGATGCCCATCATCTTTTCTGAAGTAGATTGGTGCTGCCAGGAGCAGACATGTCTCACTGTCCAAAAAAGTCTATGTTCTTAAAACATTTAAAGTGACATATTCTGTAGGTTTTTAAAGTGTTTGATGATTACCTACCTAACTAAAATATACCTTTGTATAACTAAAATTCATAACTAACATGACTATAAGTTTGATTATCATAGATGACTATTAATCTGTATTTCTTAATTATATATTACAATTTTAAATGAGTTGCATAAGCATAATACCTTAAACAAGACTAGAAACATACATATAGTATAACAAAATTAACTTTAAATTTATATCAAAAACTAAAATCTATAACAATGTAAAATATTTCAAATAAGTTGTTGCTTTTTAAAAGTAGATTCAATAATCTACCCTTTTACCCTATCATATCTATAACCTCTTTTCTTCTTTAGAAAGAGATTGTATTTATAATCAACCCCCTTAAAATAAAAATAAACCTTAAAAAACAATATTTTGGGAATTTGGGCATAGCTTTCCATACTGTTTCCTGCAGATTTGGGGTACTGGCAGTCTTATGGGGATCCTGAGAAAATTTAGAATTATAGTTAAATCTTGGCTGTAATAGTCTGTGAGGCTGTATCATCTCAGCTAGTTAGTTGCCTTAAGCTGTTTTCGATGTTGGATCATCTGAGCCATGGCTGTCATTGGAAACTTTTCAAGGGATCTAGGTTGATCAAACCATAATAGCCTGGAAGCAATCCACAAGCTCTCATCTTCTGTGGAAACAAAAGCAGAACCTCTTTTCCAAAGCAACACATCCTTAGACCCAAATTTTGAAGTCAAAATACCTTCAAGACATGTATGTTTGTTTAACTCAACAGCCTTTACAATCAAATGTCTTTCTGTAGTTAGTTCATTAACAGTCAAAAAAACTCAAAGAAAACACAATAATATACATAATCCAGACTATTTGTGTATTTTCCATCCTTACATGGCTTGACTTCCACATTGTTTTCACTGTCTCTTTAAAGACTTTACTTTTCAGAATGTTTATTTCTTTACATAACTGCCTATACACCTTTACTTCTCTCTTCCAAGCCTATGTATATTTTTAAACATCATGTAAGCTGTTCAGAGTTTTTTCTTCATCTCAATCTCTCTTATTGTGTATCTGTACTCCTTTTATAACCAGGAGAGTTTTTAAACTGTTAAACTTCTTGGCTAGTATGAAAATGGCATCAGCCCTGGCTGCTACTCTGCCCTAATCAACTTTCCAACATGGTACAGGAACCAAGAAGTAACACTTACCTCCTTAATTATGGGAAGCAGTATTAAGCAGTATACCTGTGTTTTTAAGGCTGCAACTGTGCTCCCAACCCTGCAGGCAGCAGCTGGGAGAAGCCTCTTAGTATCTCGGCTTGTGAGAGAACACAGGAGCCTGACATGTTGCCACTGAAGCCCACTGTAGCCAGGGAACGCATCTCTGTACTGTGGCTGGTAATGAGAGACATGAACTAGGAAGCTGATTTTAGCTTCATTTTTGTATCTCTTTTAAGTTCTCACAGGTTTTAGGTGGAAACACTTGCCACTATGTCTAGGTGCCAAATGTAGCTAGAAGTTTTCCTGTGTGTATCTATAATCCTTTTCTAGCTAGCTCAGTCAGTCAGTAGAGCATGAGAGTCTTAATCTCAGGGTTGTGGGTTCATGCCCCATATAGGGTGTTCAATGTAGACTGAAGTTTCTCAGTCCAACTCTGTTCTACCCAGGCAGCAGGTATTTTTAAAATAATCATGCAGAGGCTTAATATTAATTACAAACTCTTTGGTCTATGGCTCAGGCTTACTGCTAGCTAGCTATTACATCTTAAATAAACCGATTTCTATCAATCTATATATTGCAATGTGGCCATGGCATTACCAGTCTGCTGGCATCTTGTTCCTTGGGTGGCTGGATGACATCTGCTCTGACACCCCCTTCTTCTCCCTGTGTCTCTGCTTAGAATACCCATCTGGCTCTTACGCTGCCTTACCATAGACCAAAGCAACTTTATTTATTAGCCAATGGTAGCAACACATATTCACAGTATACAGAAAGACATCCCACAGCAATGCCCAGCATAGTTTTAGCTTTTCGAGATAGGATATCACTCTTTAGCTGAGGCTGTTCTCAAACTCATGATGATCATCCTGCCTCAGCTGCCCAAGTGCTGGGGTTGTGGATATAAACACTGTGATAGACTCTATCAAATGCTCTTAACTTTTACTCTACTGTTGGGTACAGGTATTATCTTGTATTTGGCAATATAACAGATGCTAAAGGGAAAAAATATGGGCATTTTGTAATATATGTTATATTCTGAAGAAGGATTTCAAAATTTACTTTTCATTTTTAAGGTAATAATATATTTTGCTAAGTTTATGTGCAGTAATAATCTACTAATATTCCAAATTGCAGCATCTGATAATAAATTTACTAAGACTCATTTCCAAATTTCTGAGCCTTGAGTTTATGCGATTTATTGTAGATGCCTTCTAGTGGCCACTGTGCAAAAGTCACAAAGTCTGGTGAGCAAGTTTAACACAAAAGTGGACAAACAGTACAGGTCTCACAGGTTCAAAAGACATACTTCCTATTTGGATTTAAAAATTCCCAAAAGCCATTTAAAGTCATGTTACAAACTGTATCACATGGTGCTCATTGTTCATCCATTATACCTGGATTCCTAAAGCACCTTCCACATGATGGGTTTTCCACTCATTTACTTTACAGTTTAATGAGGTAACTACAAGTGAATGTATAATTAAAAGGCTTGACCAAGGACTTTTGTTTATGTGTGTAATTATCCACCCTTTATAAAATGTATAGTATTTAGTTATTGTTGGCAGTTCTGAAACAGCCACCACCAATCATCATTACAGCACCCCTTGGCATGCCACTGTGTGATTCTCATGTGAGTTTTCATGATGGCTATGGTAGCCCAAGATGAATTTTATTACTCAGAAGATACTGGCAGGAGGAATAACAGTTTGAGTCCAAACCGAGCCACATAGAAAATCCTGTCTCAAAAACCACAAAACAAAACAAAAAGTTCTTCATAAAGACATACCATGCATGTGTGTAGAGCATGTATACACATATTTGCAAGTAAGTCTAACATCTACCAAGTATTTAGTAGTAAATGGGTACTGTACATAATTTTAACATTTACTCAATCATTAAAGTGGAATTACTTGACTCTTATACCCTAAATCAAACTTCTAAATTTCCTTCACTGAAAGCACATTTTTGTTCCATTTTCTTTGGTATTTTAAACAACCTCTAAGTCTTTGTTAGTAAAAATGATTACAAATAAGACTTTTCATA
>CABHPH010150029.1:1421-21609 GCA_902168325.1 Peromyscus nudipes
GGCCCCGCCACACAGCCGCCCGGCGCGGCTCCCAGAGGCCCGCGGTGGTGGTGCGCTGCTGGCGGGCTTCCGCCCACATTTTAACACAGGGTCTTAACTCTGTAACCCATGTTGTCCTCAAACTGGTGGCAGTCCTACTTTAGGCTCTGAGTGCCGGGATTGTAGCTGTGAACCTTTACTTCCCACTGAAAATGGATTGTTTGTTTTGTTTTGTTTTTCAAGACAGTGTTTGTGCAGTCCTGGCTGTCCTGGAACTCACTCTGTAGACTGGGTGACCTCGAACTCAGAGATCTGCCTGCCTCTGCCTCCCGAGTGCTGGGACTAAAGGCGTGTGCCACCACCGCCCGGCATGGATATTTTTATTTCATGTATTTATTTATTGGGACAGGGTCTTGTATAGTCAAGGCTGGCCTTGAACTTGATTACTATATAGTCAAGGGAAACCTTGAACTCCTGATCTTCCTGCCTTCCCAAATGCTGAAAATGGGTAATAATAGAATTAAATCATGGTGACTTAAATATTTTTGTGAGTCAAGTTGCCTTCATGGAGAAGATGTTTATGGAAGGTTGAGAGTTTAGTTTTTAACATACTGGTATGTTGTCTACTAGACATCAGGGGTTTGTGAGGAAGGCAGTAGAATCCTTGTGTTTGCTCTCTGTCCTTCCAGCTCACTGACCAGTCATGGCTGCCAGCTGGGGTTCGAGTGCCCCTACACCAAGTGCCCTATGCTGTGAAGGGTTCCTTCCGCTTCCTGCCTCCAGCCCAGATCACTGTTGTGGGCAGCTACCTTCTGGGTACTTGTATCCGACCGGATATCAATGTGGATGTGGCGCTGACCATGCCCAGGGTAAGGCCCATGGTTTGGGGGATATAGAGGCCCACCACTCTAAGGGTAGCTTAGATGTAGCTGAGGGAGCCGTTGGTCCAGTTACTGTCCCTTTGGGACTTTGTGCTCTTTGTCTGGAGATGGGATGTGTTGCTCCTGTTGGTTTAGGCATTCCTGAGTCACTGAAGAAGCCCTGGGACTTAAGCCTCGCTTCGACCTAGCCCCTAGCTCTGTAAGCACTTACGTATCTGACTTCTCTCTTCTTCCCTGACTCCTCCAGGAAATCTTGCAGGACAAAGATGGGCTGAACCAGCGCTACTTCCGCAAGCGGGCCCTTTACCTTGCTCACTTAGCTGACCACCTGGCCCAAGATCCACTCTTCGGCAGTGTTCGCTTCTCCTACACCAGGGGCTGCCACCTGAAGCCCTCCCTGCTGCTGCGGCCACATGGTGGGAGTCACACACTGGGTTTAGTGCACAGTATGGGGTGGCAGATCTGGAGGGTGGGGTCACAAGGTCAGAAGGTCTAGAGGAGTAGAAATGGAAGTCTCAAGGCCAAGGTGGGAGGCACTGGTCTCAAATTCCAAGACAGGAAGTTATGGGTCTCCAGGTATGAAGGGGTGGTAAGGGGATCCCTCTGGTCCCAGGAGTTGCAGAATGTCAATATTCCTTGTCTCTACCCAGGGAAGGATGAGCGCCTGGTTACTGTACGTCTGCACCCATGCCCTCCTCTGGACTTCTTCCGTCCTTGCCGCCTGCTGCCAACCAAGAACAATGTGCGTTCTGCCTGGTACCGAGGGCACAGTGCTCCAGAAAGTGGTAAGTGGGCACTGGTGTTGGAATGTGTTGGTAGACAGGGGTTTGGTGGAGGCTTCGTTCCTCACAGCCTCTATTTTTTTCCTTGACAGCCAACCCAGAGCCCCCTACACCCCACTATAACACATGGATCCTGCAGGATACAGCTCTTGAGTCTCAAATGCACCTGCTGTCAACCGTGCTGGGCTCTGCCCAAGGGCTGAAGGATGGTGTAGCACTTCTGAAGGTTTGGCTGAGGCAGCGGGAGCTGGACAAGGTGAGTTGGGGGGTAGCCCGGTCTCCTCACCTCATTGTGTGATGGGCTGCTTCTGAGCTCAGTTCTGTCATGTCTCTTTCAGGGCCTGGGTGGATTCAATGGCTTCCTTATTTCCATGCTGGTTGCCTTCCTGGTGTCTAAACACAAGATCCATGTTACCATGAGCAGCTACCAGGTCCTGAGAAGTGTCTTGCAGTTTCTGGGTAAGGCGGCTGGACTAGAGAGGCCAGGGGTTCCTTATCCCGGGGACCCTCTCATTCCTCCAGAGCTTGTTCCTTGTCACCAAAGATGAGAAAACGGTTTGAGACAAGCAGGTGTAGCCACCCAGGCTGAGAGAGGGAGGGAGGGAGGGAGGGCTCACTATGGCAGGGTTCCAGGAAGAACCTTCTAACACGCCTACCTTCTCTGGTTCACTCTAGCCAGTACAGATCTGACGGTCAATGGGATCAGTTTATCTCCCAGTTCAGATCTCTCCTTGGTAAGTTGGGGAAGGGCAGGTCTGTGCCAGGAGGCCTGAAGGTAAACTTGAGCCCTGATTGGCTTCTCTCTGCCTCCCAGCCAGTCCTGGCTGACTTCCACCAGGTTTTCCCAGTTGTGTTCCTGGACTCTACAGGCCGCCTCAACCTCTGTGCTGATGTTACAGCTCCCACTTACAAGCAGGTACCAATGGGCTCCTGTTCCTCTATCCTCCAGAGGACCCAGTTCAGACACTGTTCCTTTGTCAGTACCAGAGCCTCAGAGACTCCTCTCCAAAGAAGCAAGGTCAGATGTGACGCTTTCAGCCAATGAGGGTTATAGCCGTGGTCCCTCCTTTACCCTGTGGCCCAGGTGCAGCACGAGGCACAGCTGTCCATGGCCTTGCTGGACAGCAAAGCTGACGATGGATTTCAGCTGCTGTTGATGACTCCCAAACCCATGATCCGGGCTTTCGACCACATTGTCCAGTGAGTTTGGGGTGATGCAGGGTGTGGGTCATTGAGGAGGAGGAAGAGGAGGAGTCAAGGACCTAGTGGGTCCTGATTGGTCCCTTTTGTCCTCTCCCTCCAGTCTCCGCCCACTGAGTCGTCTGCAGGCAGCATGTCACCGGCTGAAGCTTTGGCCAGAGCTGCAGGACAATGGTGGGGACTATGTTTCGGCAGCTTCGAGCCCGCTAACCACGATTTTGGAGCAGGGTCTGGGGTCCCGGCTGCACCTCCTGGCTCACTCTCGGCCCCCAGTCCCAGAGGTGAGACCATGTAGAAAGGAGAGTTTGTGGGGTCCCAAGGGACACAAAAGACAGGCTGCCCGGCTGGTTAGTTTCTAGGCTGGGGGACTTTGGGGTTGAACTCAACCTTTTTATACTCGACAGTGGGATATCAACCAAGATCCACCAAAGCACAAGGACTCTGGGACCCTGACCCTGGGACTGCTCCTCCGGCCTGAGGGACTGACCAGTGTTCTTGATCTTGGTCCTGAGGCTGACCAGCCTGAGGTGTGGAACCCCAGCCTGTCCATGGGGAGGAGTGGGTGGGCCATCCTCATGCTAACCAAGTTGAGGCCTGTCATATGGAGGTTTCTGAGTCAGCCTGTATCTTACTTGAGTGCTTAGAACTGAGCTTAGGGCTTTGAGCATGTTATAAGGCAAGTACTCTACCACTGTGCTACAGCTCAGCTCAGTCTTTCTTTCCTGATTGTTCCTCCTGTCCTTTGCTTCTCCCCAGGCTGCTGACTTTCGTCAGTTCTGGGGATCCCGCTCAGAACTTAGACGGTTCCAGGATGGAGCCATCCGGGAAGCTGTGGTCTGGGAGGCGGCCTCGATGTCTGAGAAGCGCCTTATTCCTCACCAGGTGGTCACCCACCTCTTGGCACTGTGAGTGTTAGCATCTTCATGCCAGGAGGCTGCCGTGGTCAGGCAGGGCAGCCATTTTCGATGGGCATAGCCCCTGATCCTCATTGTATCTGTGTTCTTCAGCCATGCTGACATCCCAGATACCTGTGTCCACTATGTGGGCGGATTCCTCGATGCATTGATCCAGCGCCCAAAAGAGGTAAGAGCCTGGGCTCTGAAGTGAGTGATTGTGGCAAGAGCCCTTTTCTACCATGGCTAGGCTGTATCTTCTTGTGTCCAGCAGGGGGTGCACTGGTCCTGCAGTAGCCTGACTCATGGCAGGCTCCTAGGTGGTGCTGGGGTTTTGTAAGACCCAAACTTCTTCCTGAGTGTCTTCTCTTCATCAGCTCTCCAACACAGGTGAAGAGGCCCTGGCACTGGCTGTGCGTTGCTATGATGACCTCAGCCGCCTACTGTGGGGACTGGAGGGTCTCCCACTCACTGTGTCTGCTGTTCAGGGAGCTCACCCAGTGCTGCGCTATACAGAGGTAAGGTGGGGAGTCCTTTCCGGTTGGTGCTCTTTTACCTCCTGTCTCTGGGCTCCCCCTCCCTGTTAAAGTTACCATCCTCATTTCTTCCACAGGTCTTCCCTCCAGCCCCAGTTCGACCGGCCTATTCCTTCTATCAGCATCACCAGGAGCGGGCCTCATTGCTGCCCCGGCTGGACAAGCCCTGCCCGGCCTATGTGGAGCCTATGACGGGTAAGAGGGTGTTGGGGAGGGGGTGGGAGAGGCAGCAGGCGGCAGTATTAGATCTCTCACCCTTCTCTTCTTCAGTGGTTTGTCACTTGGAGGGCAGTGGGCAGTGGCCTCAAGATGCGGAGGCTGTGCGGCGGGTGCGAGCTGCCTTCCAGCTGCGCCTGGCGGAAGTGTTGATGCAGCAGCATGGGCTACAGTGCCGTGCCACTGCCACACACACGGACGTCCTCAAGGTCAGGCTGGTGCGGGTGGACATCACAAAGAACGGGCTTCGGGGATGCAGGCAGCAGAGCACCTCCAAGTTCTGACATCACTTCCTTTGCCCCGTCTTCCTACAGGATGGGTTTGTGTTCAGAATCCGAGTGGCCTATCAACGGGAGCCACAGATCCTGAGGGAGGTACGGAGCCCTGAGGGGATGATCTCCATGAGAGACACACCTGCCTCCCTCCGCCTTGAGAGAGACACCAAGCTGTTGCCCCTGCTCACCAGTGCCCTGCATGGGTAAGGCTACGTGCATAAGCTCTTCTTGGATGTAGGCCTTCTGCTGCCCCCATTCTGCTCTCCTGCCTCCAGACTCAGAGAGGCCAGATAGCATAATACCTCAGTTGTCAAATGGTAATATGTTAGCACCAGTCTCCCAGGTATTTGCTAGGAGAACCTTCGATAACATATGTCACACATTAGGGCAGAGGCTGAATGACTGTGGCGGTGGGGCTGACATACTGTTTGGGGCTCTGAGTTCCTGGCTCTCAATGCCATTCCTGCCTCTCCCAGACTCCAGCAGCAGCACCCAGCCTTCTCAGCTGTGGCTCGCCTGGCCAAGCGATGGGTGCGTGCCCAGCTTTTGGGTGAGGGATTCACGGATGAGAGCCTGGATCTGGTGGCTGCTGCCCTCTTCCTGCACCCTGAGCCCTTCACCCCTCCCAGGTAATTCCTCCAACATGTCCCTTACCCAGGAAGTTGTCCTTCCAGATGCAGTTCTTACTCTAAATGGGGGAGGGTGGCTGAGTACCTGACAGGACATTTTCAGACACCCAGACCTCCCACAGTCTACAAAGGGATTATGGGAAGCTTGGTGGGGACATCAGGCCTCTGATTCTTTCCTGTTCTGTCTACTCAGCTCCCCCCAGGTTGGTTTTCTTCGGTTCCTTTATCTGGTATCTACCTTTGATTGGAAGAACAACCCTCTCATTGTCAACCTCAACAGTGAACTGACTGGTAAGTGGTGGGACTCAGATCAGACCACTGGAAGAACTCCCCTCTAGAGGTGGCACAGTAAGACTGAAGGGGTCTGCCTGGAATTCTGTCAGGGAAGCCTCCCGCACCCAAGTGTCTAAGCTACTGTCTATCTTGGGGAAGAGAATTGTCAGGAGGAAGAGGCCCATATTAAGTCTGGCTTAGAGAGCTTGGCCCATGTGGTGGTCCATGACAAAATGGACTGGGATGGTAAGCACACCACCCAGGGGGCTGTGGAGAGAGGGGAGAGCAGAGGGAGGCTTCTTGAATACTAGGTGAGAGGTCTTGTGTGCAGGGGCGGAGGAGGGCGGCAGGAAGTGAGACTAGGTGCCCACACCTTGCGGGTGGGATTGTTGATTTCCCATTGTAATCTTAGGAGCTCTGGGTCTCAGAGAACAGGGTGTCGGGTTCCTAATTCTCCAGGTGTGTGAGAGCCCAGGATGAGGGGGGCCTTGGGCAGGCCTCAGCTTGTGTAAGTCAGAGACTAGTCTGGGGGTGATAAGCAGTGGAAAACTCTGCCTCTGGGCTGAAGCTGGGAGATTAACACCCCACCCCTTTAAGGCCCATGTGGTGTCCCTTTTATAACCTTTGTCCTTTAGGAGAGGGGTATTGGAAAATCCCTGTGATGGGCAGTTGCTGGTTACACCGTGGGAGGACCTGGGGCAGTAAAGGTCTTTTGGGGGAGGCTGACGTAGTATCCCCTGTCATCTCTAGCTGAGGAGCAGGTAGAGATTCGAAGTAGTTTCCTGGCAACTCGGACCCAACTCCCAGTCATGGTCATCATTACTCCCCAGGACCGCAGAAGCTCTGTGTGGACGCAGGATAGACCTTCTGCCCAGGTTCAATCCCATACCTGTCCCTAAATTTATTTATTTATTTTTTAATACTAAGAAGAAAGACCCAGGCCAAGCTAGGAGAAGCATGATCAATCTTGTGACTTTTCTGTGTCCCAGATCCTTCAGCAGCTCGTGATCCTGGCTGCTGAGGCCCTCCCTGTCCTAGAGAAGCAGCTGATGGATCCCCGGGGTCCTGGGGACATTAGGGTAAGCATCAGACTCAGGGTAACTCCTAGGGCCAGAAGTCCATGGTTCAAGGGCTTCTCAGGATACCCAGTTGCTCTCTTTGGTGAGACATAATATAGAGAAGGCTTTGAAGCTGCCATGGTGCCTGGCAGTGGTTGGAGCCTGGTGGAGATCCTGGGCATCCCTTCTCCTTCTGCTTCTGGACTCAAGCTGGCCCTTGCTGCTCCCCTCTGTGGGGTTTGCTGTTCTCACCTTCCTGTGGGCACACAAGCCCATAATGGATGGCCAGATGCATGGGAATGAGGTCGTGGAAGGGTGACTTAAAGGCTTCCTTAGACAGTGTTCCGGCCACCCTTCGACATGTACGATGTACTGATCCACCTGACTCCCCGCCACATTCCGCGACACCGTCAAGCTGTGGACCCTCCAGCTGCTTCCTTCTCCCGTGGTCTGCTCAGTGAGCCAGGGCCTTCATCTCTGATGCCCGTCCTGGGCTATGATCCCCCTCAGCTCTATCTGGCACAGCTCCGGGTAAGTTCTAAAGGACTGGTCGGCCTAGGGAGTGTTCAGTGGAGCCAGAGCTGTGGAGGTTCTAGGTGCCTAATGTAATCTTGTTTGTGTTCTGTTCTTTCTAGGAGGCCTTTGAAGATCTGGCACTTTTCTTCTATGATCAGCATGGTGGGGAGGTGATCGGTGTCCTCTGGAAGCCCGCCAGCTTCCAGCCCCAGCCCTTTAAGGTATGCTGACCAGTGACTGTCACATGTTACTGACATGTACATGTGGTTCTCTGTGAGTATGCATTTCTGCGTGGCCCTGGGTCAGGTATGTGTAGGGGCTCATATATCTGTCTGTACTGCCCCCAAACTTGCATCTCAGTGTGTGCCTTTGTGATACTTCAACTCAAATTTATTCTCTGATCCTTCAGGCCTCCAACATAAAGGGACGCATGGTAGTGTCTCGAGGTGGGGAGCTTGTGATGGTGCCCAACGTAGAAGCAATCTTGGAGGACTTTGCTGTGTTGGGTGAAGGCCTGGTACAGGCTGTAGAGGCCCGAAGCGAGAAGTGGACTGTGTGATTCCAACTTTGTGACAAGCAGTAGGTGGACTGTGGGATTTGGACCTCTGGAGCAAACATGTCATTGGGCAGCCACTGCAACAGGGACACCTACTGGCCTGAACACTGATCATCCCCAGAGAAGGCCCTGCCCAATTGTTCAGTCTGGTGCTTTAGCACTGGGGCCGGGGCCATGGTGTCCTGTGTCCGCTAGACCTAACCAATCAGATTCTCAGAAGAGGAGCACCAGCTCAGAGGGAACTGAATCCACAAGCTCCATTTGCCTGTTCTGTCGGTCCTGAGTCAGCCTGAACTGTTTTTCTCTCCATCTTCATCTTCCTGAAACAGCTGAAGCTGTGGTGGAGGCCAGGTCCTCTTCCCACTGGCGGGACACACATGCCCAGATAGCAGTGTACCTTTCAGGCCTTCAGATAGGACCCCAAAGAAGTTGTGTCCCTTCCCGAGGGTCACAGCACCAGCACTGAACAGTGGAAAGGGGGCTGTGTGTGTGAGTAGAACCCATTGAACAAGCACAGTGCCGTCCTGTGTTAACGCTACTGCCTCCCAGCACAGTAACAGTGGGAGAAGACAGGCCACAGGGCCTCCATGTGTGGAGTTGAGGGGATCCTCCAGTCCGGAAGGAATGCATAAAGCACTGGGTGCTACTGCCTGGCCTCTCTGTGTGAGTCTGACCCTTCCTTTGCACTGCCTTTCGCTCCCCATTACTGTGCTGCACACCTGCTCTCCAGGAGCTCTAAGGGAGGCAGGCTGCTGCCTCAGCCTGATCCACACCCCTCTGGCAGCCGCTCCCTGCTTTCCTCCCCTAATCCTGGCTGGTTTTTTAGAGTCAGCTCAAATAGCACCTCTCCTAGTCCCTGCCCTCACCCCGGCCTGAGGTGTTCTTTCCCTCTTGTGAGCTGTGGATGCAACTGCTCCTTGTCGAGTTCACTTGGCAGGCGTGCATACCAGTGTGCACTGTCTATTGTCTTGAACTCTGATTTAAAATTAAATTGCTTAATGCTTTCTGGGCACCTGACTTGTCTTTTCTCATGATTTCAGCCTGCTCTGTGAGAGAGCTCCGTGAGGATAGAGCATGCTGCACACAGATGACTGGGTGCTCCTCATGGCACCAGGGATGGGGCTTAGGGAGAAGACACCTAGCCCAGGCAGGTGGAGACCAGGGCCACCACCAGAAGGCCACAAGGAGTCAGAACTTGTGGACTGTGCCTACAGCAGGCGAGTGGTGGTGAAAGAAAGCCGCAGACTGTGCAATGGTGTCACATAACCTTTAATCCCAGCACTGGGAGGCGGAGGCAGGAGGATCTCTGAGTTCAAGGCCAGCCTGGGCTACAGAGTGAGTTCCAGGACAGCCAGGGCTACACAGAAATCCTGTCTCCAACAAACAAACAAAAAACAGGCTGGAGAGACGGCTCAGTAGTTAAGAGCACCGGCTGCTTTTCCAGAGGTCTTGAGTTCAATCGCCAGCATCCACATGGCAGCTCAAACTAGTCCCATGGGATACAATGGCCTCTTCTGATGTGCAGACATACATAGAGACAAAGCATCCGTGTACATAAAATACATACATGAATCTTAACTATATATATATATATATATATATATATATATATATGTATATACACACATGTATATATCATACACTGTTACACTGTTAGGTGTTGGCTTCCATACCTTTCCTTAGTCTTTTGAGACAGGGTCCTCTGTAGCCTATGTTGGCCTTGAACTCACTGTATAGGTGAGTCTGGTGTTGAATATTCCTGAGTCTCCTGCTTCTATCTCCCAAGTGCTGGGATTATGGGTGTATGTCATCATGCCTGGCTTGACTTCATATTTTATGTATAGAAGTGTGGTTATATAATCAAACCAGCCCTATAAAGGAGGTACTTGGCCAGGCAGCAGTGGTGCACGCCTTTAATCCCAGCACTCAGGAGGCAAAGGCAAGCCCATCTCTGTGAGCTGGAGGCCAACATGGTCTTCAGAGTGAGTTCCAGGACAACCAGAACTACACAGAGAAACCCTGTCTTGGGGGGGGGGGGAGGTATTTTTAACTCCTTTCTGAATGAGGAATCAGGCTCAGTGCTGGGTGGGGCCAGTGGGGATTAGATAACCAGTGAGCTCCATCACAATGAGAAGCTGTGTGAAGGAAGGAACTCCCGGCTCCATTTTCCTGTCCCTGTTAGAGAGCTTGGCCCAGGCTTGAAATTAGCACAGGAAACTGAGTTGGTTGGAGTCTGCACCTCTGTTACATAGTTCATTTGTGAAGAAGCATCTGTGTGCTGTGACCTCTTCCCTCACTGAGCCCTGTAGCCATGGTCGAGGGTTGACCTTGGCTTGTCTCTGCCCCTTTTGCCCTTGGTTCCTTGGCCTATTTCTGCACAATTCCGCTGTGGGCTCTGAGGAAAATCACGACCGGCTGGCCCTTTTCAAAACCGTTCTGTTTCATCCCCCAGGGCAGCTTCAGTCCCTTGTACAAGTCCAGCTCTGGATGGTTCAGTTGGAGGAAGGTGTGGATAGTGTGCCCTGGAGACAGATCTATAGCGAGAGGCAGGTCTATGGCAGGAGGCAGGTCTAAGGCGGGTGGGAGGTCTATGGCGGGTGGTTCTAGGACCTATAGATACCAGAACCCATCAGGAGTTGGGCCTCCCTTTGGCTTGGCTCACTCTTGCCCTCTATGGAAGGCATACAACAATAGCTTTGTTGAGTGCCCTCTGCATGCCCAAGTGGCGAAAGAAGAGCAGATCTCAGGAACCCAAGGAGCCATACCACTCCTTCTCACACACTGCTCTTGCCTGAGCCAGGGCGGGAAGCCTAAGCTTTCATTTAAATCCCTCACATGGCAGCTCCAACCTGTTTTCCTCACATGTCCAAGAGGCAAGAAAAGATGACTCTGCCCAGGCTCTTTGCTACAGGGCAGGATGACACTTGCTTGTTCATTTGTGTCTCAGTCCACTGAGGCACCTGAAGAAGGCGCTACTCATGTGTTGACTGAGGGTTGGAGACAGGAGCTAGAACCTGGGGAAGGGAAACGGGAGGGGTGGGGAGGGAGGCTCCACTCAGAGAAAGCCTTTGTGTGTGCTAGAGATGGTGTTGGGGGTACATCCCCACAGGGGCACCTACCTCTGCATGCTCTTCACTGCAGGTGGAATAGATGGGGTCGTTTGATCTCTGGCATGGTCTGTCCTGTCTGTATGCAGCAGGCATGCACATGCGCACTCATGCATCTATATGCCCTATTCTATGTCTACGGAGGCTTGTTTTGTCTCCAGCACAAGGAATCACCGCAAAGAGGGAAATCTGGTTTTGGAGTTCAGGTCAGGAGAAAAAAGCTCTCAAGTAAGAAGGAATGTAGGAATCCTGGACTTCCTGTGGCTCTGAGAAAAGTTGTTCACTTTGGGAGGAGGATGTTCAGACTTCCAAAGCTCTGATCTTTGAATCCTCTTTTGTTCAATGTGGTGAATTCTGAAAGAGCCCTCCTCCTTGGCTGCAATACGGTCAATCTCCTCTCAACCCGAGTCGTCTTAGCTGAAACCCCTGTTTTCCTCCACCCAGCTCCTTACTTTGGAAGGAAAAGCACAGTGTCCCCAAAATCCAGGGGCCTGTGAATCAGGTGACACTCAGTGGAGTCCTAGAGTCAGATTTGGGCTAACTAGCCTCTCCCCAATGTACATGTCACCCCGTAACATCCGGTTCTTGTGAGTCAGGTGTTAATCCAGGTGAGTGATGAGGGAGAGGGGAAGCCTGGGGCACTGACTCATCCATACTCTTCACGAGAAAGGCCATTCTGCCCATTACCCTGCCTCAGAGAAGGAGGAGGCACCTCAGATTGCCCCAGGGAACTAAGTAGGACCAAAGAAAGGGGTGTTCCAGATGGAGACTTCCTCCTGTTCCTCAACTTCTGAGAGGTGGGTGGGGAACATGGTTTTTCTGGTTTATATGAGGTTCAGCCATGTAGGAACTTGTCCAGGGAAACAGTTGGGGGTAAAGCTACAAGCTGTTTTGGCTGTGCTGAGCCTGCCCTTTGGGCCAAGAGGTGAGGTGAGGTGAGATGTGGTAAGGGGCAATGAAGGAGAGAAAGGCCTGAGCTGTAGATCTGTCCAGAGGCAGACAAGGAGGGCAACACCTGGTCCACTTCTCTCTTCCGGCCTGCTAGTTCTCCCCCTCATCTCTCTTCCAGGCCCTGAATACAACTGCTGTAGCCAAGACCGAGACAGGCAGGGTCAAGGGAAGGGACAGGGGATGGGAACATGAGTGCTCAGGTGCACCCCAGCTCAGGCCCAAACTTCTGCCCCTCAAAAGCAAGACCTAGCTGGGTGGCAGTGGTGTGTGCCTTTAATCCCAGCACTCGGGAGGCAGAGCCAGGCCGATCTCTGTGAGTTCGAGGATCTCTGTGAGTTCGAGGCCAGCCTGGTCTACAGAGCGAGATCCAGGACAGGCTCCAAAGCTATACAGAGAAACCTTGTCTCAAAACACCCCCCCAACAAAAAAAAGCAAGACCTAGTTCTCATCTATTTCGCAAGACAGATCTTGAAGTTCCCAAGAGGTGAAGAGGTCAATGGGGCCTTGACCAAAGGGCAGCATTGAGATCTAGCCCCCTGTCCCACCTGTCAGTCAAAGCGTGGATGAAAAAGATACACAGAGAAAGGCATCCTGGCCTTTCTCTAATCTTCCCTCCACAACATGCTCCCTCCCATCTCCAAGCTTCTCAGCGTACTGACCTCAGAGCTAGAGGCCCTTAGGAAGAAATTTCTGAACTCTAACTGCAGAATCTCCTGATGTGCTCTGTCCCTCCCCTGGAGCAGTCCCCTGTGACTCCTCTCCCTTTGGGCAGGAGGCTGCTACCCTGTAATTAGCAGCCGGCCTGGGCTGGGATGAGGAGAGAGAAACCAGGACTCATGCAGCACATGGATAGCCTTTTTTGGCATGTCCCGTATGATATTTCCTTCTGTGAAATTCCTATGAATGTGCCTTCTGTCGTGAGGTCCTCCAAAGAGCCGTGGCCCAGCTGGTCCCTGGTTCAGACCTCAGGTCCAGCTCCTGTCCACTCACTTCGGTCCACCTGCCCTCCTCACTCTGCCTCCTGGGTCATCTATTCCTCAAGTAATTTCCACACATCTGACCTCTTTCTCTTCTTTATGGCTCCTCCTAGGCCCCCTGGCTTCAGTTCCTCTCCTTCCAACCCATCCTCCGCTGAACAGTTGGTGAGATCCTTCCCTGTGCAAACACTTAAAACCCTCCCAGCTCCCATCAGCCACTGTTGGTGCTGGGAGAACATCTTCCAGAGGTCCAGGCTCTGCCTTCGGGCTTTCCTACTCCCCACCTTCCAGCTGTATCAGTCTCACACCCTCAGAGCCCGGGAGCTCAAAGCACAGCTCAAACACCTCCTCGTCCCTGCATGAGATCTGGGCTCTCAGGTAAGGTAAGTCCCAAGGTGCTTCTCAAACCACCTGTCTCCCTCTCTAGCCTCTCTGTGGCTGATAGCTCCCTGCTAGACAGGCGATCATCTGTTATCTCTTACCTAGAAACCCAAGTATTCCTCAGCAGAAAGCCCAGCAGAAAGTCTAGCCCTTCTTTTCCTAGCTGCAGGGATGGACACTGTGCTAATTCTCAGCTTTAGTTTAGACCCAGGGAGCCTATGAGCGT
This sequence comes from Peromyscus nudipes, assembly GCA_902168325.1. NCBI lineage: Eukaryota > Metazoa > Chordata > Mammalia > Rodentia > Cricetidae > Peromyscus > Peromyscus nudipes. The sequence continues at coordinate 14,858 of CABHPH010150029.1, forward strand.
TTGAGCATTTCTGTCTTCTTCACCGCTGTTTTTTTGTTGTTGTTTTGTTTTGTTTTTTAGGTTTATTTATTTATTATGCATACAGTGTTCTGTCTGCATGTCTGCCTGCACTCCAGAAGAGGGCGCAGGTCTCATTACAGGTGGTTGTGAGCCACCATGTTTTTTTTTTGTTTTGTTTTGTTTTGTTTTGTTTTTTTTTGGTTTTTTGAGACAGGGTTTCTCTGTGTAGCTTTGCGCCTTTCCTGGAACTCGCTTGGTAGCCCAGGCTGGCCTTGAACTCACAGAGATCCGCCTGCCTCTGCCTCCCGAGTGCTGGGATTAAAGGCGTGCGCCACCACCGCCCGGCGTGAGCCACCATGTATTCCTGGGAATTGAACTCAAGACCTCTGGAAGTGCAGCCAGTGCTCTTAACCTCTGAGCCATCTCTCCAGCACCCACTGCTGGTCTTGACCTCTCATCTTCTGGAAGAGCTCTCTTGGCTCCAAGAGCTTTCCTGTCAGTGAGAAGGAAGAGGGGAAATCAGAAGGCAGGGCTTCAGGGATCTGGTTCCTAAGAGGCAAGCTAGAGCCCTCCAGACATCCTAGCCCTGCTCCCAGTGGTGGCCAGGTTTGTGCCAACTCCATGTATTAACTTTTCTTCCCCCAGTGACTGGCATGGGGTAGGCCAAAATGTTCAGCAGTTTGTCTCCAGAACTTTCAACAAATCCCCCCTCGTCTATCTTTAGGGCTTTTCTAAAAACTAGCCCCAGACTAGGTCCAAGCAGGGACACACTCAAATATGCCCATTGGTGCTCATATGCACACATGGATCCCCAGAAATACTGATATGCCATAACACATGTCTACACATGCACCTGGATGAACATGGATATTCACACATGAGCACATGTGGCTGAAGATCCAGCTTCTGGGCATGACCCTTGATGACACTGTGGTACACTAAGCCTGAAATATTATTTTCTTTCTTTCTTTCTTTTTTTTTCCAGTTTTCCAAAACAGGGTTTTTCTCTGTAGCCCTGGCTGTCCTAGAACTTGTTCTGTAGACCAGGCTGGCCTCCAACTCAGAGATCTACCTGCCTCTGCCTCCTGAGTGCTGACATTAAAGGTGAGTACCACCACACCTGGCTCTGAAATATTAATACTATTTGACTCTTACTGAGGCCCTAGAGTTGCTTCCAAATGAAACCTCCATGGGACTGAAGAAACTGAGACTCCCAGGGGCCTTGAAGGATCAGTGGCCAAGCCCGACTTAAGTTCACATGGCCTCCAGTTTCGGGGCTCTGCTGCCTTCTTCTGGCCCCTGTAGGTATCTATACTCATGTGCACACACATACACTCGGACGGACACACACACACACACACACACACACACACACACACACATTTTTAAAATAAAATAAATAATTTTCAAAAGATTTATTTGCCAGGAAGTGATAGTGCACACCTTTAATCCCAGCACTCGGGAGGCAGAGGCAGGTGGATCTCTGTGAGTTCGAGGCCAGCCTGGTCTACAGAGCGAGATCTAGGACAGTCAAGGCTACACAAAGAAACTCTGTCTAGAAAAACAACAAAAACAAAACAAAAAGATCTATTTATTTTTGTTTTGTGTGCATTGGTGTTTTGCCTGCATATATGTGTGCTTGAGGGTGCTAGATCCCCTGGAACTGTAGTTAGAGACAGTTGTGAACACTATGTGAGTTCTGGGAATTAAACCTGGGTCCTCTGGAAAAGCAGTGAGTGCTCTCAACCACTGAGCCATCTCTCCAGCCCAATTTTTTTTTGTGTGTGTGTGTGTGTTGTGTGTGTTGTGTGTGTGTTTTGAGAAGGGTTTCACTGTGTAATCCTGGCTGTCCTGGAACTACCACTGCCTGGCTAAATATTTTTTTTTTTAAGATTTATTTTAGGGTCTCAGGGCAACCAGGCACATAAGTGGAACACAGACACATGTGCTGGAAAAACATCCATACTCATAAAAAGTCAATAAATATAAATCTATTTAAGCCAGCCATGATGGTGCATGCACTCAGGAGGCAGAGGCAGGTGAGTTGAAGGTCAGTCTGTTCAAGAACAGGCTTCTCCAGGACAGCCAGGGTTACATAGAGAGACCCTGTCTTAAGAAAGAAAGAAAGAAAGAAAGAAAGAAAGAAAGAAAGAAAGAAAGAAAGAAAGAAAGAAAGAAAGAAAGCATTCGGGAGGCAGAGGCAGGCGGATCCCTGTGAGTTCGAGGCCAGCCTGGTCTACAGAGCGAGATCCAGGAAAGGCGCAAAGCTACACAGAGAAACCCTGTCTCAAAAAACCAAAAAAAAAAAAAAGAAAGAAAGAAAGAAAGAAAGATGATATAAGGAGATTTGTCCAGTTTTTCTGTGCTATTGATAGTGTGTTATATGTGATGTTTTCCTCTCAACTAAAATATATTCAAAAAAAAAGAAAAAAGAAAGAGAGAGAGAGAGAGAGAGAAAGGAAGGAAGGAAGGAAGGAAGAGAGAGAGAGAGAGAAAGAAAGAAAGAAAGAAAGAAAGAAAGAAAGAAAGAAAGAAAGAAAGAAAGAAGGAAAGAAAGAAAGATAAAAACCAAAAACCAAGCCGGGCAGTGGTGGCTCACGCCTCCAGCACTGGGGAGGCAGGGGCAGGCAGATCTCTATGAGTTCAAGGCCAGCCTGGTCTACAGAGTGAGATCCAGGACAGACTCCAAAGCTACACAGAGAAACCCTGTCTTGAAAAACCAAAAAAAGAAAGAAAGATAAAAACCAAACACTTATTTTGACCTGCTCTGTTTTGGACCTGGGCCAGTTCACTCCTCCTTAGGCACCCTGGTGGTCCCCCTCTCCCAGGAGGTCACTATATAGATGCTGAACTTAGTGAGGACATGGTGCACTACAGCCCAGAACTCCTGGACTCAAAACAATCCTCCTGCCTCATCCTCTGGAGTAGCTGGGTCTATAGGCATGTGTCACCATGCCCAGCAAAACAGGTTTTATTTTTTATTTTTATATATGTGTGTGTACATGCATGTATGTGTATGTGTGTGAGTGCAGGTGCCCAGGGAGTCCAAAAAAAGGTGTAGGGCCCTTTGGAGCTGGAGTTCAAGTTCTTGTGAGACACCTGCCTAATGTGGGTGCTGGGAACAGAACTCAAGTCCTTTGGAAAAGAGGCAATCACTCTTAACCATCGAGCTCTCTCTCCATGCCCTGGGCTGCTCTTATTTAGACCAAAATAATTGGGAGGGGGGGAGGAAATGAAGGGTGTATCATCCTTACCCCTTGAGGGGCCCCAGCCAGCCCCTCTGGTCCAACAGGCTTCAACTTTGCATCTTTTAGCCCATCCCTAGGCTGGGAACCCACTCCCCTAGCTCTGACCTTGAAGGACTCATAGCCTCCCACAGCAGGATGGGCTTCCAGGCTCTATCCCTAACTCAGCCTATTGCTTGGGTGAGACATAGGCCTTGCTCAAGAGGTCCCACTTCCTCTTTGCCTCCCTAGAGCTCTCCGAGGAGCTGGCTGGCCACTTGCTCTCAATCTTGGCTGTCCTTCCCAAAGTGCAAGAGGGAGCCCCGAGGGCTCCAGGTAAGCTGTGTGACTCAGAGGGTTGGGACTTTACCAAGGCACCTCTCCTCTGTGACTTTCTCTTGTTCTAGGGGGGTACCAAGCACATTAACTACACTGAAAATGATGCCCCAGAATTGCTCAGCAGTGAACGAGAGAGTCCCGCTTCTAGCCTACACTCAGGCCGGCCTGGTGTTTCTATACATACACCCTTCATTCTCTCTATCCCAGGTGCATAAGAGCTGACAGGAGTAAGGGGCCTTTGGAAGGCGTCCTTCCTCTCCTTCAAGTAGGGTCCTCATTCATCCATTAAAGAGTAGGAAGGCCTACCCATCTATAATGTCCTAATTCTGACCCTACCCATCCCAACGGGCCTATGTTTGGATATGTGTGTATACCATGGTCATGGATACAGATGAGTTTGGTAGAATTACACGGTGTCAGAGTCCTGTTTGCTGATCCTGAGACAAAGGGGGATAAGGACCTCAATGTGACTTGGCATGTCTGGCTGACGGAGGGTGGGTATTGAAAAGATGCTCTCTGTTGACCTGCAGCCCCAGGATCCTAGACAGGCACATCCAAACACAGACACACAGTGAATGGGTTGAACTGCCCACATGTAAGTAAATGGAGCACTATGAGAATAAGACACACATATGCCAGGTTGTGTCTCCTCCCTCGTGCACTCCTATGGGAGTTGGTACACGGTCGTGGTCCAGGACCCTCATAGCACTTGGGTATATATGTTATACATGCACACACATATGGACTCACATACATGCACCTTTTCTTCTCCTTTGCTCTGGTTCCTAGGCCAGGCTCTGCGAGCAGCAGGCCTAGGATGGGTAAGGTGGAAGATGGGGTGCGGTGGACTGGGTTGTCTTTTTTTTTTTCTTTTTTTTGTTTTGTTTTTTGAGACGAGGTTTCTCTGTGTAGTTTTGGTGCCTGTCCTGAATCTCGCTCTGTAGACAAGGCTGGCCTCGAACTCACAGAGAACCATCTGGCTCTGCCTCCCAAGTGCTGGGATTAAAGGCGTGCGCCACCGCCCCCCCCCCCCTTTTTTTAAGACATGATCTCTCTATGTAGTCCTGGCAGTCCTGGAGCATGCCATGTAGACTAGGCTGGCCTCAAACTCAGAGATCCTACCAAGTGCTGGGATTAAAGGCATGTGCCACTATGCCAGGATCTCTTGTCTCCTGCTCATGTTGAGGAATCCCACCTGAGGTAATGAGAGGCCTAGACACACAGCAAGGGTGGAGAGCACAGAGCATCCTGGCAGGAGCTGTGCCCCACTCCCGTAAACCACAGTTGGAGCTCTGGCACCAGGAGTCTTGTATTCCATTTGAGTCACGGGCTGGCAATAGGCCCAGCAGGCAGGCACTCAATGATGGCTGCCTGATTCACTATGGGGCCTCCCAGCCCAGGGGGGAAGGGGTGTCTGGGAAAGGGGCATCTCTTTGGGCCAAGGACTCTGAGAAGCTTCATGTATTGGTTCCATATACCTGTGAGCCTATGGCAGTTTCCTGTGTCAATGAAATCCCTTAAGCAAAGTTAAGTGCCTATAGGTAAGAATGTAACTACAAGCTGTGTGTGTGTTTGGAATGTCAGGTATTTCTTCTTAGATGCAGGCCCCACTGGGGTCAGCTTACAGTTTTTCCTGGGTCCAGGTGTTGCCTGCCAGAAGCTGTGTCTGGGCCTCTAAGCCTGTCATGGCAGCTGTGTGGTCAAGCTGTTTTGCCCCCCTCCCCCATGTATGTGTGTACATGTATATGCATGTATGTGACTGAGCAGTTGTGAATCTACCTTATATATTGCTAATCCTCAACACTAGGATTTTCTCCTGAACGTCTTTTTTTTTTTCCTTTTGAGGTAGGTTCTCACCATGTAACTTTGGCAGGCCTGGAACTTGCTATATAGGCTGACCTCAAATTCACAGAAATTTGCCTGCCTCTACCTCCCACACGCTGGGATTAAAGGTGTTTGCCACACCACTGTGTCTGATTTTGTTCTTTCTTTTGGTATTTTTGCTTTTTCATACCACAGTGCATGTGTGAAGGCCAGAGGCAGCTTATAGGGACCAGTTCTCTCCTTCCACACAGGGGTCACTGGAATTGAACTCAGCTCACCAGGCCTTGAGGAAAGTGCTTTTCCCGGCTGAGTCATCTCACTGCTCTCTTTTGTTTTTTTGAGCAAAGGTCTCATGGAGCCCATCATGTGCTCAAACTTGATATGAAGCCAAGAATGACCTTGAACTCCTGATCCTCTTGCCTCTGCCTCCCAAGTGCTGAGATTATAGGCATGCCCCACTCTGCCTTTCATATGATAATCTTTGTTTCAAGGACAGCCATTGCTCAGAGGACAGGTCCCCAGGGCCTGTAGCTCACCTAGAATAAGTCCTCCTGAAAAATGTAGTTTCTTTAGTCTTCCCTGGCGATAAATGGTTCTATACAGACTATGGGTGAGAGTACACACTTTTCTGGAAGTCAGACGGGAGCAAGGCTCAGACCACTAAACCTGTTTCCAGTTGATCAGTCGATCAGTCGATCGATTTCTCTTTTTGATGCCAGGGATCAAACGCAAGACCCTGGTCATGCTAGGTAAGTATTTTACCATTGAACTCCACCCTCAGCCCAGTTTCCCAGTTACTAAATCAAACTGGGTATAGTGGTTCATGCCTATAAGCCCAACACTTGAGAGATTTGCCAAGAGCTAGAGGACAGCCTGGGCTACATAGTGAGTCCAAGGCCAGTTTGGGCTACAGTTTGTGTGACTTTGTCTCACAAACAAACAAACAAACAAACAAACAAAAAACCCGAGGTAAATAAATAAATGCAGCACTGGGTAGGGGGTGGAGCTCAATAGCAGAATATATGCTTAGTGTGCCGTGCTCCAGGCCCTGGGTTTTAATCCTGAACACTGGAGAAAAATGAAATAGAAGAAAGAAAAAGACCTGCAGGCAGGCAGGAAGGGAGGGAGGGAGGCAGGGAGGCAGGCAGGCAGGCAGGGAGGGAGGCAGGCAGGGAGGGAGGGAGGGAGACAGGCAGGCAGGGAGCCAGGCAGGCAGGCAGGCAGGCAGGCAGACAGGCAGGGAAGGAGGCAGGGAGGCAGACAGGGAGGCAGGGAGGCAGGCAGGGAGGGAGGCAGGGAGGCAGCACTGAGGACAATGTTGCCTGTGATGCTCCCCCGGCTGATGGATCAGATGTTCTTTTTTTT
>CABHPH010150029.1:21709-40763 GCA_902168325.1 Peromyscus nudipes
TTTTTTTTGTTTTTTTGTTTTTTGTTTTTTGTTTTTTGTTTTTCGAGACAGGGTTTCTTTGTGTAGCTTTGCGCCTTTCCTGGAACTCACTTGGTAGCCCAGGCTGGCCTCGAACTCACAGAGATCCGCCTGCCTCTGCCTCTCGAGTGCTGGGATTAAAGGCGTGCGCCACCACCGCCCGGCGGATCAGATGTTCTTATAGTTTGTCAGATGAAATATCTCTCTCTGCTCTCTCTCTCTCTCTCTCTCTCTCTCTCTCTCCAAATTTTAGATTTTTGAGACATAGTCTCTTTTTTTAGGGGGGGGATGAGACAGGGTCTCACTATGTAGCTCTGGCTGTCCTGGAATTCAGTATGCAGACCAGGCTGTCCTGAAAGTCACAGAGATCCACATCTACTTCCTAAGTGCTGGAATTAAATTCGAGCACCATCATTTTATTTTATTATTTATTATTTTTTTTAATTGAGACAGGGTTTTTTGTTTTGTTTTGTTTTGGTGTGTGTGTGTGTGTGTGTGTGTGTGTGTAGCAATGGCTATAAACCAAATTGACCTTGAACTCAAAGATCCTCCTGCCTCTGCCCAGCTATTTTTATTATTTTTAATTATGTGTCTGTATGTAGGTTTGCCCACATGAGTGAAGGAACCCACAGAGGCCAGAGATATAGATAGAATTGGTGGTGATGAGCTGCCTGATGTGGATGTCGATCTGTAAGGGTAGTTCACTCTTAACCACTGAGCCACCTCTCCAGCCCCCCACCCCCCAATGTTTTTGAGACAAGCTGTCAATAAGTTGCTCAGGCTGGCCTTGAACTCACCCTTTAAGACAGACATGCCTTGTAAACTTCCTGTCATCCTCCCAAGGAGCTGGTGAACTCTCCCTTTTTGAGACAGGGTCTCATTATGAAACCTAGGCTGATTCTAAATCCACAATTTCCCCACCTCAGTCACCTGAGTGTGTGCCATGATACCTGGCTCAGTTTAATCTGTCTTATTTAATTAAAAAATGAATTAATTATCCCAGATGTGCTGGCACATGTCTTTAATCCCAGCACTTGGGAGGCAGAGGCAGGTAGATCTCTGTGAGTTCAAAGACCAGTCTACATGGTGAGTTCCCAGTCAGCCAGGGCTACACAGTAAGACCCTGTCTCCAAAAAAAATGATGATGTATGTGTGGGGTTAATTCTCCCCTTCTGCCTTCAAGTGGGTTTCAGGGATAAAACACAGGTCATCACTCTTCCTGCTGAGCCATCTCCTGCCCCCAGCCTAATTATTTAAAAGGATGGATTTACTTCAATGGGAGGTCAGCCAGGTTGGGAAAGGAGAGAGTTAAAAACAGCTGGAATTCACCCTCTGGCATGATGTGGCATGCCAGGACATCTGCAGCTCAGCCTCAGGAGTCACGGGTACACTTCAAGAGAAAGTCCACATACCCCAGCCAGCACGTGCACATCAAAAGTATGATCAGGTACACAGGACATATGCAGTGTTAACACAGCTGTGGACATAACCGACCATCCCATGCAATATGTGACATGTTCCTAAGGCACAAGAAGGGCTGGTGAATTCTGGTTAGGACTCAGCATGCGTGTGCCCACCAGGGTAGGCACTGTGAGTTCTCTTCCCACTTGGGACCCCTAGCCTCCTTTTCAGCCGCCTGACTGAGGATCTGCTCTATCTGGTCATCTTGTAGCAAGCTGGTTCCTCTTCATGATGACAGATTTCACCCCTAGCGTGAGATGATGCCCACAAGACTTACTGCGAGCCGGGGAGATCGCTTTTGCTTCAGGTCCTTTTTTCACAGTACTTCAGTCCTTCCCTAAATTGACTCCCTCCCCTAAGTGTCCTCCAGAGCCAATCCACCCTTAAAGCTCCTTAGGACCTTCCTGGCCAGCTCCCGTCACCCCGCGTCTCCACCAGCGCCCCTAGGCTGGGCGGTGGCTGCACTCCGCCCCCAGCAGGGCGCTACGGATGAGGCTCCGCGGGCGGGGCCGCTCTCCCGTGCATATAAAGGGCGCCACCTAGGCTGCGGCCGTCGCTCTCGGTGCCCGCCGCTAGCCACTTCTCGCCCCCACGCCGGACCTCGTCGCTGCCTGCTTTGCCATGGGTCGACAGAAGGAGCTGGTGAACCGTTGCGGGGAGATGCTCCATATCCGCTACCGGCTGCTCCGCCAGGCGCTGGCGGAGTGCCTGGGGACCCTCATCCTTGTGGTGAGTGCAGGGAAGTGAACAGCCCTTTCTCTTTCCAGCCCTCGTGCTCCCCAATTCCTTATTCCGAGGGACAGTTTTTCAAGGCCGATCCGACCAATTCCCACTGCTCTCCAGGCTAAACCCTCAGGGTCAAGCCGACCTCCAAAGCCCTCCCTCATCTTCACAGTTCTAACTCAGTTCCTGACAGCCCTGACTCTTGAGAATGAACGTGTTACTCAGCAAGAACAACTCTGCTCCTTTACCCCTGGAGACCCAGACAGACCACAGGCTGAAAGAAGGGTCACCCCTACAGTTTGGGGCCCGTCAGCCTTTTCTCTTACTTCCCAGTCTTCCAGCTTCCCAGAGCCCCAGCCCCAGGACACAGTGAAGGCAAATGGACCTCTTATTAGGTTATTTGGGTCTTGGGTGTCTGGCCCCTAATGAATAATTAAGCCTCAGGAAGTCCAAAAGTTGCAGTGAAGTGAGGACAGATTACCACAGGTGGGGGCAGAGGGCGCAGGTCTCTGGGGCTGCTAGAGGCAAGATTGGAAGAAAGGAATGTCGCGAAGATAGGCGATGGTGGAAGCAAACAGGGTCCTAAATTTGTTTCCCTCACGCTGTAGTACTTCAGATCTCGTCTGCCACCCATATGCTCCCAGCGAATCTGCAGAAGATTGCTGGCCTTTTGATCCTTCCTCTGCTTCTCAGTTCCTTGTGGCCCTCTGATCCCCCATGCTGAGGTTCCTGCAGTTTCACCCTGAGCTGTTCTGGGTAACTCTGGGTGCATTTCTTAGTCTGACAGGCAGTTACGGTGCTCATTTCCTGTCCCAGTTACTTTGATTTTCGATACATTTGTTTTCCTCTGAGGCTCTTCTGAATTAAGTTGTCCCATTGCAGTGGGTGGGTTACTTGAGTTCCAGCGCCCCCGAGTCCTAGGTAACATAGATCAGTTAAATGACAAGAGGGGATGGTGGGGCAGGGGGTGGTGGAGCAGGCTGGGGAGAAGAGGGCCCAAACTGGCCTCTGACCTCATAGACTAGTGGCCTATCAGTGGTTCCCATTCCCTCTCTCCCCTGTGCCAAGAAGGGAGTGGTGGGGACGACATTCTCGCCCTCCTCCTGCCACTCTTCCCTATCTTGACTTGTGAGTCCAGCCACCTGTTTGGGGGCACCAAGGACAAGGAAAGTGTCTTCCACGTCACAGAGAGCCTCCTTATCCCTTCCCAAGTCTCAGGTCAACTCCCCTGTGAAAGGAATAGTCAACCCTCACTGAGTCCCAGGATCATTTGGCTTATCGTGGACCACAAAAAGAGGGTGCTGGATTTGTGGTGAAGGCTTTCAGGCTCAGGTAGATGTGAGGTGTCGGGTGTTGGTGAAAAGCCAGAGCTGGGTTGGGGCAGACCTAGGGGGATGCCCTGATGGGTGAGGGCTTGCTTGGGCACCTGTGTTGAGGACCCAGAACCTTGCAGTGTCAGAATCCAGGTTGTCTTTGGGGGTAAGAAAAGCCCTCTTCCCTGAGGTATATAGTTGGGTGGGGTGAGGGGCTAGCTGAGAACCTGGAGACAGGGGTGAGGGGGGTGGAGAAGGAAGAGGAAGATTAGCCCCAAGGTGGTGGAACTGGCTTTGATAGCTCCTCCCTCCAAGGCCTCTTGGCATGAAGCCAGGTCTGGGCCTCAGGCAGGCAAAGAGCTCAGGCCAGGGTCTGGCTGGCACAGTGCTGCAGACCTCCACGTGCCTCCACCCCGCACACTTACAATCTCCAACCTTTGCTTCACCCTGCCTGCACACCTTTGCCCTGAATCACCTCCACTGGCTTCCCTGTCTCATCTTTCTGGGTGATAATAATCAGTGCTTAACAACTCAGTACATGGCACGGACCCATTAGAGTTAATGGAGCGCGGCCTGCTGGCTAGCAGGGCACTTCTTTTTAAAGACAGGGTCTCTCTACATGGCCCTGGTTGTCTTGGAACTATGTAGCCCAGGCTGGCCTCGAACTCACAGACATCTGCCTGTCTCTGCCTCCTGAGTGCTGGGATCAGGCCCAGCTCAGCATAGCACTTTTAGTTATGGAGACCCAGGGCTGGGCTGGAGGAGCTTTGAGGGACGCTAGAGACTCAGGATGACAGTATTTTACAGCTTGTGGAGAGTATTTCCCCTTTTGAACATATACTGTGTCCGTACGTACGTGCTGAACTTGAGGGACTCCAGGCCCTTTTAGTCCCTCTCTCCCAGGTAGAAGGTTAGAACAGATCTCACTGGCGTTGGAGAGAAAAGCCTCTTAAAACCTAGTATTTCGGACTCTCCTCCAGGCAGAGGGGTGGAGAAGGGAGGGGAAGGTTAGCCTGGGGAGGTGCTGAGAGGGACAGATCCAGGAGAGGGAAGTTGTTAAGTGAGGAATGTGGTGAGGGCCGGGCACTCAGCTATTTCAAGTGTAGATTCAACCTTATTTTTGTTCTCCCTCCAATCTCCGGGTCCCCCATCACCTCCACTATGACCTTAGCTTTGGAACAGCGTGCATGCAGGGGCAGGGGACTTTCTACCTCTGTGTGCCAGGTCTGGAGGGCAGAGGCAGAAACGACTAGAGTGACAACCCCCTCCCATGCCCTTCTGAACCAGTGGATATTGTTCGGCCATCTGGGTTCCCAGTCCTATACCCATTCCAAGTCCCTCCCACGGGGCTCTGCGATATTCAAGATGGAACGCAAGCGGGTGAAGGACTTGTGATTACAGCAGGAAGGATTTGGGTTACATTCCAGGAAAGACCGCCAGTCTTCTGTGTTAGCAGGAGTTGCTGGTCTCAATGGGACTTCCTTTGTTCTGTTTTCTGACACAGATGTTTGGCTGTGGCTCTGTGGCTCAGGTGGTGCTCAGCCGGGGCACCCATGGTGGCTTCCTCACCATCAACTTGGCTTTTGGATTCGCCGTCACCCTCGCCATCTTGGTGGCCGGCCAAGTGTCTGGTAAGGCCTCCACCTCAGTCTCAGTCCTCAGCCCTCATCAGCATTTCCAGCGAGCGTCTGGCTAGAGAGCAGAGAGGGAAGGGTATCCCCAAGTGCGGGTCCTAACAGTGCCCTCAGCTTTGGGACCTTTGGAGACAAGGGTGGAAGAGACTTGACACTTGATGGAACCTTTGACTCTCACCTTGCAATCAAAGATTATCAATCTGGGACACAGTCCAACTGCCATGCAGGCCAAGGAAACCTTCCTGCAGCCCAGAAGGGAGGTGCGCATGGGAGCCCTGGCCTCCCCACGGTGGTGGGCTGTAGCTAATAGGTTCTATCCTCTCCCCTCAGGAGCCCACTTGAACCCCGCTGTGACCTTTGCCATGTGCTTCCTGGCACGGGAGCCCTGGATCAAGCTGCCCATCTACACCCTGGCACAGACACTGGGGGCCTTCTTGGGCGCAGGGATCGTTTTCGGGCTGTACTATGGTAAGCATTGCCCATCCTGCCCTTCTCCACTGCACTCTCGCTCTTTAAGTACCTGTTGGCCGCAGTCCCGTTGATGACAGCTGAGGCCTGCCCAGGCCCAGGGCTCATGACTCATGAACACTCAGGCCCAGGTTGGGGGCTCCAAGGGAAAGAAACAAGTTGGGCAACAACAGAGTCTCAGGTCCTCCACCCCACCCCGCCGCCGCCTATGCCTCCAGAGTAGTATGCTTACCCATGACCCCTGGCAGGGTGGGGAGGGCAGGGCTGAGAGAGGAGGCTCTGCCCGCACTCACAACGGATCTACTCTGTCACCAACCAGATGCAATCTGGGGCTTTGCCAACAATGAGCTTTTTGTCTCCGGCCCCAATGGCACAGCGGGCATCTTTGCCACCTACCCCTCTGGACACTTGGACATGGTCAATGGCTTCTTTGATCAGGTATGGATTGGGGACATGCGAGGTAAATGCAAAGGAACAGGCTTGTTTTGGACAACACTTCTTGATTGTAGCAGGATTTCTCAATTTGTGGGGGACACCCCCCCACAACCTCAGAACATGGTGGCGGGTCCTTTATAAAGCATGGAGCTTCCCACTGAAATGCTGGGCTTGCAAGCATCCTAGTCAGGGCAAGCAGAGGAGCATTGGGGAAGGAGCCGTCTCTCACCTTGTTCTCTCGGCTTTCCAGTTCATAGGCACAGCCTCTCTCATCGTCTGTGTGCTGGCCATTGTTGACCCCTATAACAACCCTGTCCCCCGTGGCCTGGAGGCCTTCACTGTGGGCCTTGTGGTCCTGGTCATTGGAACCTCCATGGGCTTCAATTCTGGCTATGCTGTCAACCCTGCCCGAGACTTCGGCCCTCGTCTTTTCACCGCTCTAGCTGGCTGGGGCTCAGAAGTCTTCACGTGAGTACAGCTGCCGCTCAGCTTAGCTTGCCTGTCCCCTGCCCTGCCTGCCTGTCTCTGATCACCCGTCTCTGTCCTCCAGGACCGGCCGGCACTGGTGGTGGGTACCCATCGTCTCTCCACTCCTGGGTTCCATCGCTGGTGTCTTCGTGTACCAGCTCATGATTGGTTGCCACCTGGAGCAGCCCCCACCCTCCACCGAGGCAGAGAATGTGAAGCTGGCTCACGTGAAGCACAAGGAACAGATCTGAGTGGGCAGCAGCCCTCCCCACTGTTCACTCTCTTGAGTATCCACTGACTGTGTGTGGGCCACTTCCTAAACGCACCCTTGTGATGCCTCTCACAGGCTAAGATGCTCCTGTACCCACTGCCCCTGCTGGATGGCCCTTTCAAAGTTTCTACTGAACTTCTGCCCAATAAAACATTAGGTCCCCACTCTTAAGTCAAGGTAGAATAGCAAGTAGGACCAAGCATCCTTTTGTTTCCCGAAAGGAAAAGAATGTGCAGCCTATGTGTTTTTATGAGGTCATGTGTGCTGTTTCCCAGGCATTCAGGGCAAGGGACCAAATTTTCAAAACAGACCCTAGCAGCTCAAGGGAGCCTAGGGGAAGGGAGTGAGTCCCGAAAGTACCAGAGCGTGCATGCTTCAGGGACTCCACGTGGAGGTGGACCCAGAAGTGTGCTTCAGAGTATGTGTGCGTCTGCTCCTTTTTTTTACAGTGGGTTTCTAGGCTTTGGGAGAGGGAAAGAGATAAGAGAGGCACAGCTCACATCTGGAGCTGTGACCCCTGAGTAGGGGCTGTGTAGTGTATTTCTGTCATAAGATAGGCATTGGGGTGGGGATGAAGTCCAGGCCGCAAGTTTCATATTTTCTGTTTTTTTTTTTTAAAAAATATATAAATATACACGTACATTTTATATATATATGTTACAGTCTTAGGAATAGTGGTAGGGAGACTCCTTTTTAAAGGGGTTGTTTCCTTCCTTTAATCCTCCAATCAACAATGTACTATTGCCTTTTATAAAAAAAAGAATAAAATGTATGCATAAAACAGGAACTGTGCCTTTCTGCTTGTTTTTTGTTTGTTTTGAGAGAAAGTCTACGTAGCCCTGACTATCTATCCTGGGACTCACTATGTAGACCAGGCTGGCCTTGAACTCACGGAGATCCCTTGTTGGCATCAAAAGCATATGCTATCCCATCAGAGTTTGCCCTTTCTGGAACTAGTATTGGAGCTTTGGTGTTATTTGACCACAAACCCCCAGGTGTCTAGTCTAGAGTCCAATCTCAGCTTGCATTTAGTGATCCCACTTTCCACCCTCTTGAGCACCTTCCGAATGCTTCCATCTCACCCCCCTCCCCAGGAATGAAAGTTGGAGCCCCTAAGGCAGGCAGCTGCCCAGAGAACAGAGGGTAAGTCAGTCCCGCATGGCTTGAAGAGACCAATCAGACTGGGAACCTGGACTGTCCTCTTCAGCTGCTTAAGCTCCATCCAGACTTCCTAGCAGCCCCTGCAACTGGCAGTCCACACAGGCTCCCCAGGGGTAACACCCTGAGAACAGGGCTCTTTCTGAGGTCCTCACTGTATCTGAGAATGCTCCAAAGTCCTCCACCCGCGTCCAGATTCTCCAGAACCTGTCCCTGTCCTGACCCACCCCATTACAATGCTCTCTACCTTTACTCCTGGCTACTTTTCTGCGGCCCTGGGCTTGCCTACTTCATCAACCCATCTAGAGTCACTTGCCTGAACCAAGAACCTCTGTTGTGTTTACTGGAGTCCTCTTCTGCCTCATTAGTCTGGGACATATCCCTGCCCAGTAAGGCACGGGTTGTGTGACGAGCCGGCACACCTGAGCCAGGAAGTGCGCCTCATTTCCGGCTTCCTTACTCTATCTGACTTAGATTTCACCAGGAAGATGAGGGGAACCTTCCTGCAGAGTTAACCCTGTAGGAACCAGAGGCTTTGAGGCCTGCACAGTTGTGCTTTTCCAAGGCTCTTGCACCCTAGCCCCTTCACAGATGAGACCCAGGCCCAGAAAGGGTGGGAGGCAACTTCAGACCATACAGCTAGGACTGTGACCTGGGAATGGGTGCGAGAAGACAATTCCTCCATGGATCTCTACCCTTTCCTTGTCCCCAACTCCCAAGAGGCATGTCTGGAATGCTGGAGAGACCTGAGCCAGAGGGAGTGTCCCTTTCCCAGACCCTGAGGGGGAAGAATGGTGAACCCTGGGAGGAGAAGGTGCCTGCAGAGTTTCATTCAGCATACCATACCAGCCTCATTCAGCAGCCATACCGGTTCCTCCTTGGGACCCCTCCATCCATGACCCTGCCCCCACACCCTTCCTCTCAAATCCCACCAGTCAGCCAGTGGGTGGCAGGAGGTCTTCGGGTGCCGTGACCCGAAGACAGTGGAACCTGGGATCCATGCCCACCACAGCCTCTCTGGCGTGTTTGTGTTCTTTCTCTGGACCTTAGTTTCCTTGTCAGTGACACCGGGGTTACTAAAAGGAGTAAATAATAGGAGATGATTCATAAGAAGGGCTTACCAGGCTGGCGAGATGGCTCAGCAGGTAAAGGCACCTGCCGTCAAGTCTGACAAGGTAAGTCTCATCTCTGGAACCCAAACGGTGGAGGAAAGAACTCAACCCCTAAAAAGTTGTCCCCTGAGCCCCACACTTGCACCCTGGCCTCTTCACACACACATACACACACGCAACAATAAATGTAATTAAAATATAAGTGGGCCTAACAGTGACCAGAAATCAGTAAATGACCCCGCATGACTTTACTGGCAGAACCAGGATGGGGTGGGAAAGCCGGGGCAGAGAAGGGATGCTGGGAGCTGTTTTGTAAAGGTCACTGAATTCAACAAACATCTTTCGCCTGAGATGCCTTCCACAGCTGTGAATTCACTGAGACGGGAAGGAGGAAGGGGGGTGGTGACTTGCTCCTCTGTGTCCAAACCCTACAAGGCTCTTGGGATGGGTATGAGAGGCAAGACGGAGGGAGCCACAGTGTGCAAGGCAGAGGTGGACAAGGGAATATGTTGTGTGGACTGTCAGAGCTGGTTAGAGCCGGGAGCAGTGAGTGGGGAACAGGAGCGAGCAGCCACCTTGTGACCCCTCCAGGCAGGGAACCCCCATGAACACTCCACTCTGAATAGGCAAAGTTACGGCCATTAGCAAATAAACTCTGGAAGGAAAACGCTCTACTTCCTATAAGAAAGTTTCTCTTCCGTTTCACAGAATTTGTTTTCAGGGAAGCTAGGGAGAATTTGTCCCATGGAAGGGCAGCTGTATTTTAGGGCTTGCAGAAGGTTCCTCCTCTATGCTTCAAGTCCTCGTCACAAACCCCTTTGAAGGAGCCATCTTTCTTTTCTTTTTCTGAGACAGGGTTTCTCTGTATAACAGCCCTGACTGTCCTGGAACTAGCTCTGTAGACCAGGCTGGCCTCAAACTTAGAGAGATCCACCTGCCTCTGCCTCCAGAGAGCTGGGATTAAAGACATGCATCACCACACCCGGCACCATATTCCTTAAAGCACCGATTTGCTCCAATCCACTCCCTGAAAATTGAGCTTGGCTGCTGTTTGGATACTTGGCTCTGTGTCTGTGCACACAGGCAAAAGCACATTTCCTGGGGCTTCTTGTGGGGCTCTCTTTCAACTATGTCAGGCTGTCTGTCTGCATCTCTGGCTTTCTTCATCTTTGGCTCTCTCTGTGTGTGTGTGTTACTGCCTAGTTCTTCACGTAGCTCTGGAGAGGCATCTTGGATATACTTGAGTCCATTTCTCTGTGTAGTTGGTGTACATCTCGAAGTGCAAGTGGCTGCAGACAGCCATCTTTGCTCCAGGGCATGTCTTCCTAATGTCTGGTAATGAGCTCTGGCTTGCTGTTTTTTTTTTTTTTTTTTTTCTGAAAAAGTTGGGTGGGGCATCCCCAAGCTTGGAGAAACTTGGGTGAGGTAGAGTTGGGTGGGGTGGGAAGACAAGAAAAGAGCCTACTCCACCCAGTATGGAGGCCCTAGAGCCATGGTTCTCAACCTGAGGGGTCGTGACCCAAGTGGGGGGTCACGTATCAGATATTTACATTACTACAATTTGTAACAGCAGCAAAATTACAGTTACGAAGTAGTAACAGAATGATTTTATGGTTGGGGGTCACCACCACATGAGGAACTAGATTAAAGGGTCGCAGCATTAGGAAAGTTGACAGCCATGGTCCTAAAGGCTAGAGAAACCTCAGCGCCCCCCAAGGAAATAGGAGGGTGTTGGCTGAGGAAGGGAGGAAGGAGCTTGTGTTTCAGAGAAGGCAGCTGAGCTGTCCCAGGGAGGGACGGAAATGGGAAGGAAGGAGGCACTGAGAGACTGCCCATCCCTTAGGTCTAAAGGGGGTCTTGACAATAGAATGCCTAAATTCAAAGAGGACAGAGGAGTGGGTGTGTCTGCATATTATCTGGGAAGGACCCACTTAGGGACCCAGGGAGGGGCTGCATGCTTCTGAGCTTTGGCCATAGGCCTCAGGGTAGCAGCAGAAACAGAGACTGCCTTAGGCACCGTTGCTGTGGGGGGGCTTCAAAGGAACATCTCCTCTTCAAAGAAAGCAAGAATTGGCCCTGAAAGTCTCTTTGGATCCCAATCCGGACCTCTAGGTCTCTAGGACTGCAAGCTAGCCTTTGCCAGCAACAAGAGACAGGCAGGTAGGAGTCTCTGTTAGCCTGGTTCCAATCTCTGCTGGCTGTGCCCAGGAGACTGAGACCCATGAACCGTATCACCTCTTGCTGTGGTTCCCGGTTGACTTTGGCAAGTGGAGGCATATCTAGGAAATAAGAGGGCAAGGAGGGTGAGAGAGGAAGGTCAAGGTATTTGTGCCTGTTCCAAGAATCCATCTTCTGAGTTCTAGAAGTTGCCCATCTTGTTCCTTCTGAATGAGAGCCAATGGTTGTTGCCCTTCATTCTGAATGAAGGCCAGTAAGGATCCCATGTGCTTCTGTGCTTTGGCTCTTCATCTGTAAAGTGGGGTAGTAGTGGTACCCACATCCTTAGGTTGCATGAGGTGAGGATGAACTGAGTTAACACGAGTTGGGACAAGGGACAAAGTCAGATGGCGTGATGACAGGCCTCCTCCTCTGAATTGAAGAGGGGCAATGCAGCCAGGCTTGGAAATGAGACACCCATCCCTCCAGCACCAGCAACTAAAATCTCCAGCCCCCCACTTCCACCCCATTCACAGCCTTTGTCAAAATGCTCAAGTGAGAGAGGTGGTAGGATCAAGGAGGGACATGTGAGACCTTTCCCTACCTTCAGGGTTCTCTGGGTAGAACACCTTACTCCAATCACCTAGACCAACTTTTCTGAATCCTTCAATCCCCTGCTTTGAAGAAGTCATTGGGTACAGCCTTATTACAGTCCTCTTCCTCTCCCCGCCCCACACCCTCCTCCAAGTCTAGAGATGGAAGCCAGGGTTTCCTGTGTGCTAAGTAAGCACTTCACTCCTGAGCTGTAACCCACACCTCCACGTTGTTTTGTAGGTTCCTTGATCTGTGCTGAACTCCAATTTTGCTCCCTTCCTGCTCAGAGCTGAATAGGGTTGGCTGGGAGAGATTAGGGAGGGAGAGAGGACTCTGGAGGTCTGATAATCATCTGGTTATAGTTCACTGCTTGTCTCCATGGAAATGCCCCCCATAGGTGAGGAGGCGCCTGGAATGTCAGGCTACACCTCCTCGGCCAGGCCGCCCTGCTCAGGTCACTGCCAAGCCTGGCCTGAGAACCTGCTGAGGGAGGGGAGGAGGTGCCAGGCCTGAATCTACAAGCAAGCTGCAGGCCCCGGACTATGGCAGCTCCTTCTTGATAGAGGTAAGTAACCTTTAGCTGAGAGATCCCTAGTTTCCTGTTAGGGCTGGGAAGAGTAGTTTGACCCCTGACCCACGGACAAAGTCATCCCTTTATCAGATAAAGGGATAGCTTGCAACACCTTCAGCCCTTGGAGCTGTGTGTATGTCCACATAATTGAGAAAACATATCTCCTAGAACTAATGAAGAACCAGGAGTGTGCATATGTTCACACGGAAGCATTTACACCCCTTCTCACCCCTCTCATACTCACTCATTCCACACGTGGCCCATCTGCTTTCATACATGCAGTGAGCTCTCACCCTCACATCCACTCAATGCTGTGTGACTTTTCTTGGGGAGACATGAACGAGTGCTCATCCTAGATAAGGCACCAAGGACAGACCAAAGAAATAATTCCACCCAAGTCTAGCTTGGTCTACTGGAGTTTAATTGGGGTTACTTGTCAGGAGCATGGGAGACTTACGGGTGGCAACACCACCAAAGAAAAGTCCCCTAATTTATACATCTTCAGGAGGTAGCAGAACCTCATTGCCTTCCCCACTTCCGGGGGAAATGTTCATGGGTTCAGTCTTGTGGTTAATCACGCTTCTCTGATCTCAAGACAGCAACACTTACTCACACACTCAGACTCAGACACATGCTGTAACACACTCAGGTACACCAGCACCCTCACATGCCCACATTCGTAGGCTTGTACACTGACGTCCTTATAATCGTGCTTAAGCACGTGTAGAGACACTCCTAGGTTCGATCACACTGAAGTATACACACCCACACTCCTCCCTGTAGGGAGCCCAGAGCCACCCATTTGTGACTGAGTGTGACTGGAAGTGTTACGTGAGTAAGTGTGGGGTAAGGAGAGAAGAGGGGAGGCATGACGCTGTGGATAAGTCACAGAGGTCAAGAAGTGGGTTTGGTGAGTTGGAAGGGTGGCTCAGAGCTAAAGAGCACTTGTTGCTTTTCCAAGGAGCTGGGTTTGGTTCTCAGCACTCACATGGTGGCTCACAATCAGCTATGTAATTCCAGTTCCGGGGAGCCAAAGCCCTCTTCTGGCCTCTGGCAGTACTGCACATATATGGTGTATACATACACACACACACACACACACACACACACCCCTGCAGGCAAAAACGCTTGTACATAAAAGAAAAACAAGCACAATTTAAAAAAAAAAAAGCCAAAAGTCAGGCGGTGGTGGCGCACACCTTTGATCCCAGCACTTGGGAGGCAGTGCCTCTCTGTGAGTTCAAGGCCAGCCTGGTCTACAGAGTAAGATCCAGGACAGGCACCAAAACTACTCAGAGAAACCCTGTCTCAAAAAAACCATTAAAAAAAAGAAGAAGAAGAAGAAGAAGAAGAAGAAGAAGAAGAAGAAGAAGAAGAAGAAGAAGAAGAAGAAGTGGCATTGGGGAAGTCTTTAGATTTTGAGATCACAGCTAAGATTTTCAGAACAAGGGATAAAGAGACCAGGAGAACTGACTTTCTTTCATGTGAAATGACCTCAGTATGTATCCCAAACTGGCCTTGGCCTTGAACCTGAGATCCTCCTGCCTCAGCCCCGCCTCACCCATGCTGGGATTATAGGTTTTATTGCCACACCTGGCTTCTGAGTCTCATTGTCTGGGTGGGTACACAGAAACTGTCAGCAGATCCCTGCTGGATGAGCGAATAGCAGGGTTGACTAAATCCTCGCCTTCAACAGGAAGAGCTCCTGGCCTGTCACACAGAAGCCTGGAGTCCCAGGCAGCCAGAGTCTGAAGTCACCTGTTTGCCCTTTGCTTCTGTCCACAGAGCAGAGAGCTGAGTCTCAAAGCACAGGGGACTTGGTGAAGGTGCTGGGTGCCGTGACCAGTCCAGCTCTGAGTCGTGAGTGTAGACATGTCACCCACTCCCAAGGATATCTGATTTCTGAGAGAAACCTCCTGGCTTCGCTGGCTTCAGTGAATGGAAAAGACTGCTTTGGGCTGAGCCAGGGATTTGGGGCCTAGGTAGGAAAGGAGACGCAAGATTTGTTATTTTATTTTATTCTTTTTTTTTTGTTTTTGTTTTTTGTTTTTGAGACAGGGATTCTCTGTGTAGTTTTAGCGCCTGTCCTGGATCTCGCTCTGTAGACCAGGCTGGCCTCAAACTCACAGAGATCCGCCTGCCTCTGCCTCCCGAGTGCTGGGATTAAAGGCGTGCGCCACCACTGCTGGGCTATTTTTTTCAGTTTTAACTTATTATTCTCTCTCTCTCTCTCTCTCTGTACACGTGCTACACATGGAGGTCAAAGGACAAAAGGACAGCTTTGGGAGTTAGTTCTCTTTCCATCATGGATTCCTGGGATCAAACTCAGGTCACCAGGCTTTTTACCCACTGAGTCATCTTGCTGTCTCTTCCCCATTGGCCTTTCTGGCAGAGGGTTTGGACTAATTCATCTGTTTATTCATTCTTCAGATATTCTTTTTATTTGGGGGTGGGGGACAGGGTCTCATGTAACCCAGGTTGGTCTTGAACTCTTTGTTTATTTATTTATTTATTTATTTATTTATTTTTATTTTTTTTGGTTTTTTCGAGACAGGGTTTCTCTGTGTAGCTTTGCGCCTTTCCTGGAACTCGCTTTGGATACCAGGCTGGCCTCGAACTCACAGAGATCCGCCTGGCTCTGCCTCCCGAGTGCTGGGATTAAAGGTGCGCCACCACCGCCCGGCTATTTATTTATTTTTAAGATTTATTTATTACATATACAGTGTTCTGTCTGCATGTACCCTGTAGGCCAGATGAGGGAACCAGATCTCATTACAGATGGTTGTGAACCACCATGTGGGTGTTGGGAATTGAACTCAGGAACTCTGGAAGAGCAGCCAGTGCTCTTAACCCCTGAGCCATCTCTCCAGCCTCTTGAACTCTTTATGCAGCCAAGGCTGACCTTGAATTCTCTATCTTCCTGCTTCTAACTCTCAAATGCTGGCATTACGAGTGTGTACCACCAGGCTAAGCTTGTGTGTGGTGTATGTGTCTGTGCGAGTTGCTGAGGTTGGCACTCAGGGACTCACGCATGCTAAGGCATACATTCTGTCATTGAGTTAAATTCCTGGCTCAAGTATTCTTTTTATGGCAGACTATGATAAGTGTCAGGATTGGCAGTGTTGTGATGGGCAAGATAATACAGCAATATCTAGCAGGAAGTAGCTGGATGCAAAAAGACTTCTCATCCAGCACGCCTTAGGTAATAATGACAATCAGCTGAGTGAACGGAGACATCTAGATCAAAACTGCAAATCCAGCATCCACCCCTTCCTGTCTCTGTCCTTTTCCTTCTATGCTGGCAGCCTCATGGTAAGGCTGGAGCCTCCCATGGTTTCAAGACAGCTGGTAGTGGTTCTCAGGCTTCAATGTCAGCAGGGCACACCTCTGTCACAGTTGTTTTGACAAACATTCCAACTGTACTCTGATTGGACCAGCTTGGCCAGATGCCTGACGTAGAGTCACAAGAATGGCCTGACCTGGTTGGATTAATCTAAGTCACATGACTCCTGCCCCAAGAGATGTCCCTCAGCTCCCTCTTGGATACTTGCTTAGCTCCACAAGGCCCCGAATTCAATCTTCAGTATTGGGGGAGGGGTGGGAAGACTATCTCTACATAATTTGTAGGGCCCAGTACAAAACACACATGCAGCTTGACTCCTTGCTGAGGGGCTGAAGAGGTGGTTCAGCACTTAAGGGGGCTTGCTGTTCTGCCAAAGGACCCAAGTTTGGTTCCCAGCACCTGGCTCACGATCACCTGTAACTCTAGCTCCAGGGCATCCAGTGCCTCCTCTGGCCTCTGGAGAGTGCCTACACACGTGTGGCATACATGCACACATAAATAACAATATCTTTGAAAAGAAGAGATTGTGAAAAAAGATGAGTTGCTCAAAATGTCTAAAGTTGGGTGTGGTAGAGCACATCTACAATCTCAGCACTTGGGATGTTGAGGAGGATCACAGGTTGGAAGCCAGCTTAGGCTACATGAGGAGATCCTAATGGACCCTTCCTTTCTTCCTTCCTTTTTTTTTTTTTTTTTTTTTTGGTTTTTCGAGACAAGGTTTCTCTGTGTAGCTTTGCGCCTTTCCTGGAACTCGCTTTGGAGACCAGGCTGGCCTCGAACTCACAGAGATCCGCCTGCCTCTGCCTCCCGAGTGCTGGGATTAAAGGTGCGCCACCACTGCCTGGCCCTTCCTTTCTTCTTATCAGAAAATTATTTTAACAGTTACAAAACATTTTTAACAGAATCAAAATAAACTGGCAATTATTTTTTAAAATGTATTCTATTAATTGTTTTTGTGTGTGTGTGTGTGCGTGTGTGTGTGTGTGTGTGTGTGTGCGCGTGCGTGCGTGCGTGTGTGTGTGTGTGTGTGTGTGTGTGTGTGTGTGTGTACTTGAATTTTGTGTGTGTACAATGCACATGTCTATATCCAGGGAGGTCAAATCCCCTGGAACTGGAGTTACAGATAGTTGTGAGTCACCAATGGGGAACTGGGACTCTAGTACTCTTAACCACTGAGCCATCTCTCAAGCCCCCAAACTGATTATTTTGTGATTTTGAGAAGTCCTTAGACTTGAGGTCCTGCTTAAGTAGAAGTAAAATCAATAAAATGTCTTGGAAATTATCCTAGATGCTCATGTCTGTCACACTTAGCTCCGAGGAGATCACTCAGTCCTTTTAAAAAAGGACCTTAATGTGGTGGCACATGTCCTTAGTCCCAGCACTTGGGAGGCAGAGGCAGGTGGATCTCTGTGAGCTCCAAGCCAGCCTGGTCTAATAGTGAGTTCCAGGACAGCCAGAGTCACACAGCGAGACCCTGTCTTAAAAATAAAAACAAAGGGCTGGATAGATAGCTCAGTAGTTAAGAGCACTGACTGCTCTTCCAGATGACCTGGGTTCAATTCCCAGCACCCACATGGCAGCTCACAACTGTCTGTAACTCCAGTTCCAGGGGATCTGACACCCTCACACAGACACATAGGTAGGCAGAACACCAATGCATATAAAATAAAAATAAATAAATTATTAAAACAAACAAACAAAATATGGGCTGGAGAGATGGCTCAGTGGTTAAGAGTACTTCCTGTTCACCTAGAGGACCCAGGTTCAATTCCCAGCACCCACACAGTGGCTCACAACCATTTGTGACTTCGGTGGGGGGCGGTCCAACAACCTCTTCTGGCCTCCACAGACACTAGGCATGCAGGAACTGAGTTACATACATTCTGACAAAACACCCATATGCATGAAATAAATCTTTTTTTAAAAAATGTATTTCTTTGTTCCCCCTTTGGGGGCTTGAAGTGAGTTCATTGGCATTCATTCATTAAACACCTCCCAACCCTATCATTTACCTCTTTCTACAGTGTTCATTCAGTTCTGCCTGCGTACACTTCAACTTTTTTGACTAAATTGCTTTGATAATATTAAATCTTCTAAATTACTTCTTCTTTCTCCTCACAGGCTTTTTATTATTGCTGAAGTCTGGACCATACAGTTTTGTTTTGTTTTTTAAACTCTGTTCCTACTGACAGGAGCTGCCATCAACTGGAACTTGGCAAACCCCTTTCAGTTCACACTGTTTCAAAACAAAACATTTAAAGGGAGGGTGTGGGGAGGGGACAGGGCCACTGGAGCCTGGATTTGGTTTTCTAAATAAAGTTGGAAAAGAAAAAAAAAAACAACTGTATTCAATTCAGTTAAAAACAATTTAGCAATCTAAATAAATTTAGAGTCTAGAAGGCCCACATCCCCTGCCATGAAACTCGCTGTTCCCTGGGAGAGTGTAGTGAGAGCTGAAGATGGAGAAGGAAATAGCTGTGGGTATCCCAGGTAGAGGACAGCTTGTGGACAGGGCAGGTGTCCTGGAAGAGCCGGAAGGACTTGGTGTCGCTGGAGCTCAGAACACCGGTGAGACTGGAGAGTGGGGAGGCCAGGCTGGCCGGAATCTGGGCTCCAGAGGATCTATTATTTATTATTGCTGAAGTCTGCTTGGGTTGCCACTAGTGTTGCTTAGTGGCCCTGGTGAGCTCTTTCATCACCCAGCTGGGGAAGCTGGAAGGGGCTGCTGAGGACCAGTTCACTTTGGACAGAGAGCAGATGATTGTCACATGGTGAGGGGCCTGAGTGTCAGGAGTTTCTTTAAGACTCAGGGAAAATTCTACCACCACTCTGCCTCAGTTTCCTTTTGGCACCACAAGGGTGTTCCATGAGACGATCTGAGCCCTAACTCCCTTCAGCTTTAACATTCTCCAATTTTTTTCTGGGACTCTAACACCCTTAGATTCAGGAGAGAGAGGGCAAGATACCCGAGCAGCAACAGAAGGATTTGTCTATGAGAAGGACCTGGAGGGTCACATACAAAAATGAGAAGATTTAGGCTGGAAAAATGGTGCAGTGGTTAAAAGCACTTGCTGCTCTCCTAGAGGACCCAGGTTCGGTTCCCAGCACCCACATGACAGCTCACAACCATCTGTATGTTACTCCCCAGTTCCAAGAGATCCTATGCCCTCTTCTGGCTTCCATGCGGGCACACATGTGGTTCACAGTTATACATGCAGGGAAAACACCTGAATACATAAAATAAAAAATAAATAAGGATTAAGAGACTATCTTAGTTAGGGTTTCTGTTGCTGTGAAGACACACCATGATCATGGCAACTCTTTTTTT
>CABHPH010150030.1:0-17020 GCA_902168325.1 Peromyscus nudipes
CTGTGGTCCGTGGTCTGCCTGTCACCGGGAGGAGGAAGCGGCTGCTGGCAGCCCCCTCCTGGCCTGTAACAGCACACTGCCCAGACACAGAAAGTTCCCACATTTCTCTCCTCAAGGGCGGGAAGTGACAGACAGGGCACAGAGCTCTGCGGCAGGCCAGGAGAGGTATGGTGGGCTGTGTGCAGGTCACCAGAGAAGCAGTCACCCCACTTCCTCCCAGTCACCAGAGGTGAAGAAAGCTCAACAGCTCTCAACAACAGAGTCCTTCGTGAGCAGGACAGGTGACACAGGACAGCAGTCACCACACCTGCTGGTGCTGGCTCTGCCTGCTGAGACTCCAGGGCCTGTGTGCGAAGCAAGGTTGAAAGAGGCTCTGCAGAAGCAGTCAGACAAGAGGCCTGAGAGACCAGGCCCGGCTTCTATCCTTTGATCCTTTTTTTTAAAACTCAGGATGAAACCCAGGGTCTTGTGTGTGCTAGGCAAGGCCTCTACCCACTGAACCACATCCTCGGCCCCAAACCCACTTTGATTGACACACATGCTCACTCAGACTGTTAAGAAAGTCCACACAGAGCAGACAGATGGACATGGGTTCTGTCCTCTGCTTCTAGGTATTAACAGTCTCCTGGAAGAATACCTGGCATCTGATAGCATTCTCAATCCCATAGAAGTCAGGGTCCTAGACAGGAGCCACAGCCCAGGTACAAGAGGAAGAGGAACAAAATGGAGGGAGGAGAGCACCCGAGGCGTTTTCTCTCAGGGCCTCAGGACCTGGCCTCCTGTTCCCAGAACTGGACTAGAAGAGCAGAAGACCTAACAGGTCCTCTGCCGGCTACATGTGAAGGGAGGGACCTAGCTATAGGACAGGCAGCTCAGATATCCCCGTACAAGACTCAGAGGTCTGGGCTCAGCTCCCTCCTCTGTAACTGCGCAGAAGAGCAGCTACCCCACTGGGGCTGAATCTTTGAGAGTATATTATTCCCAGCCTGTTCCTGTTACAGTCTATTTCCTGCCCAACGCAAGGTGAAGAATTTGCTTTACCATATACTCTACCCACCATGATGTACTGCTTCACTCCAGGCCCAGAAACAGTCACACGAAGACAGCGTGACCCCTCTAAACCTCCCGGGGGTTCGGACATGTTTTGTCAGCAGTGAGTGGAAAAAACAACTGATACAGAGGCAATACGGAAGACAGCGTATGTCCCAGAAAAGGGTCCACAGAAGGTCCTGGGCCTCCCTGACCTACTCAACACCAACAGCATCATGAACCCATCACCTGTTACGTACCTAACCATCCGGCCAAGGTCAGTACGTGAAACCAGCCACCCAAACCATTCTTTCATTGTTTACAATGTCCAACTGAGGACAGCTAAACCTTAATAAATGGTACCTCCAGAAACCCACGTTAGAGCCCCCCACTGCGAATGGCCAGCACTCCTAACAGGACCTCTGCAGATGAGCAGTGGGTACCCACCTACAGTGTGTGAGTGTCTTTCCACCAGATCATAGGTGTGGTAGGTTCAAAGGCTGATCCCGTGAGAACAAGGGCAAATGAAATGGCTTTAACTGACAGCAACCAAGGGTCACGGTCTGTGACTATCATCACATTAACAGCTTCAGAACTATGGGATCTGGTAAACTGGTCCCCCAAATGGCTGGTCCCAGGACAAAAGTCCTCTATCTGGGGAGCTCACAGGCCCAATGAAGAGCCTGTACTCACGGCCAGTCTCCTTCCTGCAAAGATTGCCCTGAGCAAGGCCTGCCAAGTAGTCCAAGCTGGAGCTTGTGGCAAGATTCAGTCACACATCAGGCCCAAGGATAAGCCGAGATGGGGCCAGAATCCAGTTACCAGGTCAGCACACCGATGGGAACACCCAGACCCTTAACAGCCAGTTCATGGGCAACGCTGCCACACGCTCTCCAATACTGGCACATGGCTTGATTCCCAACCACTTCCACCTTAATGTACAGTGGCCACCTCCATTCAACCGGGACAAACAGAGCAGGGCAGTAGGGGAGGGACAGCATGGGGGATGTGGCCACCTCACCTCCAAAGTTGGCCAACCGCCCGATCCGGGTAACTGGCACCTTCCGCTCCCGAGCCCGCTCACTGAGCTGGAGGGGAAACAAAAGAAACCTATGGAGTTGGCAAAGCTGACAAGTGAGACTAGGCAACCGAGGCCCACACTGCCTGTACCCCTCTACTCCCCCTGCAGCTGCTCCAGCATGCAGCACTGTACCCAAAGGCCACCACCAAATTCCGCAAGACAAGGCGTCCCAAGTGGGGGGCAAAATAAGGGCCAACACCAGCCCCCTGGAAGTGGGAACCACCCAGGTCCAACCATGCTGCCTCTCAGACCCACCATCTGCTTGTGTGGCTTGCTCTCAGGGCGAGCCTTGGCCTGCCGGGCCTTCTCAATGTCTTCAGCCGTGAGGCCCCCCACAGGGGACTGGTCCTGATGGAAGAATCTTCGCTGGATGCCATTGGCCAAGAACAAGTCTCTGCGATCTACAAAGAGCCTCCCATTGACTCTGCCCATAGGGGAGGTGGCCTGTCCTGAGAGCCCCGCTTCCCTGAAGGGTCCACTAGAAACGTAGGTGGGAGCTGGGCCCTCGCTGTGGGCATGACCCAGGGACGAAGATAGTGACTTGTCCGGGGAAGAGGCTCCAGAGAAGTCCAGGGAGGCTCCAGCTGCCTGTGCTGTAGAGAACTGAACCTCGGCCTCCAGATCTTCAAAGTTCTCGGTGGCATATGACTCTTCATGCTTATCCTGACCCTGCAGAGAACAGAGGCCAGTGTGAGGGGCAGGGCTGGTCTGGAACTCCTAGTGAGGATACTGCATGTGACTGCCAACCAGCCCTCTCTATCCCTCCAAAGGTAATGCTTTGTCTAAGACCTGAGGTCCCTTCACAGCCTAGGAGGCAGCAGACAACTCCAGCCTGCTTCTTCCAGAACTGCTGTGATCTCAGGCAGGCAGCTAGACACACCACTGAACACCCAAACAGGGCTGAGGAAGACACACGACTCTAGCAACGAGTCCCTCACCTACAAAGCAGGGCCAACTCGGAGCCCATGGGGCTTTCAGGAGAGAAACCAGGACAAAAGACGAGGAAAGCTTGCAGACTCGTAAGAAAGAGGCCAGTGAGTGGTAAAAGGAGCCACAGATGGAGACACTGGGTTCTGCAACACCTCACTGCAGACAGACCTGGTATGCATCAGCCCTGTATGCAGTTAACAACACCTCACTGCAGACAGACCTAGTATGCATCAGCCCTGTATGCAGCTAACAACACCTCACTGCAGACAGACCCACCATCAGCCCTGTATGCAGTTAACAGCACCTCACTGCAGACAGACCCACCATCAGCTCTGTATGCAGCTAACAACACCTCACTGCAGACAGACCCACCATCAGCCCTGTATGCAGCTAAGAGGCTCTTGCCAGAGGTGGTCAGAGCCTGGCTGTCCCTGTGAATTTGAGACATGGAGAAAGGGGGCAGAGGACACCCCATGTTTCCTTTGTAAGTTATAGGTTCAAACTTCAAGCCCAGATTCATTCTGATCTTTAACCTTGAATGAACTTGAACAAGTTCCTAACCCTTCTCAGTGATGTCTACATCTGAAAATAGGGCTCCCACTGTCAAACGGCGACAGAGTTACAGGCAAAGCCCCAGAAACTGCTGGTGAAGCCTATAATTAAATAGTGTCCTAAAGAGAGAGAGAGGCCTGTGGCCAGGTTCCCAGTTCCAATGACATCTGAGCAGATGCCGTGGCCTACGTGCTGTCCACATGCCACACAGCAACAGCGGGAAACCTGGAGCGCCCACACTCAGCTCCCTGAGATGTTCTGAGGACTCAAGAACAAGCCTTGCTCCCGTGGAAGTGGGTAGGCTAGGTGCTACTCTGACTTCACAACATGAGCTGACTGGGGGCTGATGTGACTGGAAAAGGCCAGAAGGTAACAGCAGAGCAGGGGTCAAGGGCCTGCCCTGCTATCCAGAGTCCCAGAGTAGAAGAAACAAGTCACACCGGGTTCGGGTACTTCTCATACAGTCAGGCCAGGCCTGGTGTGAACAGTCTGGAGCAGGGTCCCCTGTCCCACAACTCCCGTGATAACCACTCAGTCTCATGTAACTGATATTAAAGTAGCTGGGGGACCCTACAGGCAACAAGGGACCCTAGTGCCTGAAAGAGTCCCAGCCTCTGTAAGTACCTGATGAACGAATGAATAAGTGCCTGGGCAGCCAGAGGCACGCAGGTTCCTAGAGCAATCAGATCCCTCAGACCTCGAGGGTGAAGAAAGGAACCCCAAACCCAAGTATTAAGGAGTGAAGGGGGGCCTTCTCCATGGCAGTGGGCTAATCCATCTTCTGCCCCTGGTGACTAAGGGAAGGTGGCCCTGCCTGCTGTAGACTCCACATGCAGAAAGGAACAGTGGAATTAGGAGGAAGTCCTCGGAGGGAGCTCTCACACCGGTGGAGGAGGCTGGTCTAGCATGCAGTCTTACTTTGGAGTAACCCAGAGCACCAGAGCAAGCTCAGGTTCCAGGCTTTCCACAGGACCAGCACCCAGCAGGACTCCACCGCCCACCTCAGCAGCAGGAGGACAAGAGCTGGAGTCAAGGCTAGGAAAGGACAAGGGTTCTCACGCTATCACTTCATATAAATCATGAGTCTTGCAGCAACCTTAGCCTGGGAAACAGGAGTAAGCATACAGACCTGCCAATCAGCAGTAAAGGACCTCAAATACAGAGGGATAAAGACTTCTAAAAATAAAGGCATCTGTAGGGTGAGGAACACTGTGTCACCCTAACATAGGAGGGAAGGGCCAGGAATCCTGGACCTAAAACTGAGCAGAGGCTGAGGCCTGGGACAGCTCACATCCAGAGAAGCATGAGATCTTCATCCAGAACTGCGAGGGGAAAGTGCTTGTTTAAGCCTCCCAGTCTGTGGACCTCTGTCACAGTAACAGTATTCTCACAGAGGAAGCTGACCTGCCCCAGCATGATAGCAGGACATGCCACAGAACACTAAAGAGACAGGGCAATCTCTGCAAAACAAATACACACACACACACACACACACACACACACCACTACAGCCAAGTCCCTTCTGACACTGCTTTGGCTTAAAAATACCCCTTGGTATAAGACATTGAGGGTTCCTGGACCTTGGCACAAGGTAACCTTCGCCCCAACAGCAGGAGGGAAAAGGGGAGAAGAATGCTGCCCTCACTAGGGCTATGCTAGCCGCCACCCTGGAAGGGAGCACCTTCAGCAAACAATACATGGGTCTTGGCGGAGGCTCAGCAAGCCTTGCCTACAGGAGGGGCCTTCAAAGGCTCAGTTGAGCCAGGCTGATCTATACATAAGGCCTGCTGTGGACTGCATGTCTGAAACCTAACTCAGCATGCTAGTACAAGAGGGTGATACATCATGAGGATAGAGCCAGGAAACCAGGAAATGGGCCCTTATCAATGTCAAGTCTACTAGAGTCCTAATCTTGTTTCGCAGCCTCTAGAACTGTGACAAGTAGGTGTTACTTAAGCCTCCTAGTCTGGTATTCTGGTGTAACAGCCAGATTCTCACCTAAGTGTCCTACCCTACCCTAAAATGACAGCGGGACACACCAGCCACTGTGCTCTCTAGACTCTGCCACAACACGACAGGCTGGCAGGTGTCTGTGTCCTGGCTCATTTCCCAGTCTCATTAGGAGCTCCAAGTCTCCAAGCACCCCACACCCACTGCCGGAAGGGACCTCTCACCTGCACCTTCCCAAAGACCATGCTGATCTGCTCCACAGCGGTAGACTGCAGGGCCCTGGCTGCCAAGATGAGCTCCCCACCAAGGCCCAAGTTCTGCAGGTGGGTCTCCACAGCTGCCTGGGTCAGCTTGGCAAGGCCTTTGGCCACCATGATGGCATCCCCCAACATAGCGGCCATCCTTCAGGGCTGGAAGAAAAGAGGCCAAATTAGGAAAAGGGATCACCACATCTGACAAACACTGATCAGGTCCCCAGATTCTGAACAGAAGGCGAAACTGGTGTTTGGTTTTTCCACTGATCTCCCCTTTTGATTGAGGTGAACGGAAGAGAAGGAGAGGAACAGGGCCCAGGGCAGCGATCAGCACTACCAGCACTTACCACTGCCCATGCACTCCGTCACCTGGGCCTCAAAAACACCTCTGACAACCCTCAGCACAGACATCACAGGGCTGCGGCAGAACCAGGACTTAGCATGTGTACTAACTCCAAGTTTGGTGCTCTTTGCTCTGAACCAAAAGGATGTGATGAAGCAAAGGCGGACGGTCCCTCCCTGAGCAGTGGCGCCTCTCCCCGGGCCTCCATCACTGGGGGTGCCTGCCTCTTCCAAATCACTGGTGCACTGCCCAGTGAGGAGCAGGGCGGTCACCCACAGTCTGAGATGCTGAGAGGGCCTCCTCAACCCACAGGCCCGCCAGGGCTTCCACGCTGCACTGCAGCACTGAGAACAGCAGAAAGGCGCACAAGGCAGGGGAAGCAGCCACACGCTGCGGAGGCCCGCTCCCTGCCCCCACTGTGTGCCTCCTGCTCCCTTTTCTCTCTGCTGGCCATAGCAGAAAGTGTTCCTTAATGTAGGTCAGGGTCAGAGATGCTGAGATCCAGGATCCACAGTGTTAGTAGTTAGGGCCTGGCCTAGTTGGTCATTAACTGCCCCTGAGGCATGGGTATAGACCAAGATAAGTCCTGTTAACACGCTGGAAGCTAAAGGAAAAAACAGAAGAGCCAGAGATCCCACTGGCCTCCCCAAGGAGCATGGTGACCAAGGCGGGCAGCAGAACCGGGCAGGCCAGGTAAGCAAAGGACACAGGGTCTGCCCTAAGTCTCAGGGACAAGAAAGCCAGAAATCCCTGAGAGGAGTGTACATAAGGTATGGGCTGAGCAGGGACCCTAACACACATACACACACACACACACACACACACACACGAGTGGGGACAGTCAAAGGGGCACTGGCATCCCACCTTTCACTCCATTCACTGAGAGAAGCACAGCCAGGCAGGGCACCCAAGAGCACTGACAGGGTCCTAACCAGAATGTGAGGTAGCTGAACACGCGTCAGCCCCAGTCACTCCAAGATTCCAGCAGGATCTGCTCAGTCAGAGGTATGACATTTATTTAAAAGGAGAATTGGGGTGGGGCGGGGTGGGGGAGAGCTCAGCAGTTAAGAAGAGTACTTACTGCTCTCACAGAGAACCTGAGTTCGGTTCCCAGCACCCACAGCAAGTGGCACACAACTGCCTGAAAGCCCCGTGCCGGGGAGGTGATGTCCCCGGCCTCCACCAGCACCTGCATCACATGCACACATCCACACACAGACACAGAACTTTAAAACCTTAGAAGCAGAAGTGTTACAATAACAGAAACTCACTCACAAACAGGCTGGCAACCACAAGGATGTGTTTACATGTGCCCTCGGGCAACACTAGCAGTTAGCACACGTGGGGAAAGTGCCTTCCTACACACCTTTTTATTTTTTAACTTTTATTTTATGTGCATTGGTGTTCTGCCTGCATCTATGGCTGTGTGAGAGTGTCAGATCTTAGAATTACAGACAGTTGTGAGATGCCATGTAGGTGCTAGGGTTTGAACCCGGGTCCTCTGGAAGAGCAGTCAGTGCCCTGAACCTCTGAGCCATCTCTCCAGCCCTCTCTACACATCTCTTAATATTTATAAACAATCCATGGCCCAGTGTGTCAGTGAGAAAAGCAGAGTCAGAGAAGGGAACTAGGAAGCCAAAGCCGGCCAGCATCTCCACAGTGGCCTGTGGGGGTAGGGTTGGGGGGTACAGTCAGCCCTGGCCTGCTCTGTGCCTCCTCACTGTGTCACTTAGGACAGTGCACTGCTCAGTCACAGTCACTCGCCCTCCAGTCTAAGCCAGGAGCTGGAGAAAATGACCACACACTACATCGCCGGGTACCATGTCACGCCCTAGGTTTCTGCTCCGCACTCCTCTGTTTTATGGCAATAAAATCACAACCAAAACCCACAAACCAAACAGCTAGGACTGGTAAGACAGCATTCAATTGGAGCTCAAATAGGCTGTCAGCAGCTCCTAACTCACAGCCTCCACCACCCTCGACATACACTGACACACACTGTGTTCACTACCCTGAAGTCTAAGGGCAGAAGCACCCACCAGGGCCCTTGAGAACCTGGACAGGGCGGTGAATTCTGAAGGCGATCTGTACAAGAAACACACTCCTGCCTGTGGTGAGGACTATCTGCTATGGCCCAGGGATCCCCAAATAGAGCCTTCCCTTAGATCTCCTTTAAATCATACCCAGAAAGCCAGGACACAAATCTCCCACAGACCATGACTCCATTGGTTACAAACCTCACCTCACCCATTATCTGATATAAAGCAGGACATCCACCCAGACCTACTTCATCCAGACTTTGATTTTAGGCTTCACACCAATTCTGCCTCACCTTTCCACTTAAGTCACTGTACCCACACACTAACCTTCCACGAGAACACAGCTGGTGAGTGATGTGGGGCCAGTCTAGCCTACCTGTCCCACTGCACTGACAGCTTAATTTCTAAGTCATTTCTGGTCCTGCCCACGCCACAAGGCAGCGGTGGGACCTACCAGAAACCTACCCAGTGACCTACCCAGCACTGCCTCCCCTGTTTCCTGAACACAAGTCCACTGCAGGGTGAAGTTACACCTGCTTACAAGGGTGCAAAACAAACAAACAAAAAACCAAACCCTGCTCCTAAGAGGGAGAACACTGAGTAAGTGAACTGAAGAGGTGAAGTTCCTGCACTGGGAACTATGAGTTCATACTAACAGTTCATATATTCCACTTTCAAAATCACAAATAAGTCATCTTTTAAAAATATGAAAATTAGGGGCTGGAGATGGTTCAGCAGTTAAGAGCACTTGCTGCTATTCCAGAAGACCCACGTTCAATTCCCTGCACCCACGTCAGACAGCTTCCCAACCTCCTATAACTGCAGCTCCAGGAATTCCACACCTTCCTCTGGCCTCAGTGGGCACCTGCATACATGCAGCATAGACATAAGCATACATACATAAATACATACATACATACATACATACATATACATACACACACTAATAAAAGTAAAATATATCTTTTAAAAATAATAAAGTAAACTAAACAGCTGACGAGCTGTCTCAGCAGTTGGAGTGAGTGATTGCTGTTCTTCCAGACGACCATGGGTTTGGTTCCCAACACCCATGATGGGCGGCTCACAACCACCTGTATGTAACTCAAGCTCCAGAGGATCTGACATCCTCTCTAGCCTTGACCAGCACCACACACACACCACACACACACACACACCCCCACACACACACACACATGCGCATGCGCGCACACGGACAGACTCACTCAGAGGCACATACAGATAAACAAAAGAAAATGCTTAATTAAAAAAATAAAGAGTAATGAACCACGCTTTCCTTCCTGCCTCAACAGTTATATATGAAATGCTAGTGAATTCCAAAATGGTGCCAATTCCTGCCCTAGATACTGGACCCCAGAGTCATTTGAATGGAAAGAAGGTCCCTTACAGATTTCTGGGCACGGTGTGGCAGAACCTGTTCTCCTCAAATCAGCAGTTATTGCTAATGAGCACAGCCTACTGTTTATGAGCATGTAGATTTCAAAACCACTGTGGCTGGTCCATGGCCACCCGCTTGGGTAAACATTATTTTCTCATCTGCAGGGGTTAGGCTGGGCCTCCTCACAGGACAAAGTGAACCAACTGTTCACACCCTTATCAACACAGGCCGCGTTCTGTACTGGAGTCCCTGCCTCCAAGAAGGAAAGAGAGGGGAGAGACAGCAAATGACTACCAGAAGGAAGCCACAGCTCTTCTCCTCTGCTTTTCATGTCGGGACCTTAAAGACCCTATTTTTAATTCAACACAATCCCAAGGTGACCTATAATTCAACCATGTCAGGCACTCAGCTAGGAGGCATTTACATCACAATTTACATCAATTACATCAAAAGCCCAGGAACTCTGTTCACACACAAGAACCATATCAGTACCACGACTTCATGTACAAGTATTAGAGCCTTCATGGGGACTAGCAGCCCCGCTACCCTCCCTACCCTACAATACCTTGACAATACCCTGTACACAATACCCTGCTGGTCTGGGGACCCTGTTCCTGAGTAAATGTCCTCTGAGGGGAACAGAAGATCCAGTAACCTCAGCTGTGTGAGAGGACAGATCCTCACACTTGGAGAGTATACTAGCCAGGGACCATGCTAGCATCCTTCACTCGGATCTCCCATTGTACCTGGCTTGTCCTGCAGGCCCTGGGTCAATGTGTCCTAGCCATGTGTCCACAGCACCAACACCAAGGAAGCACCAGCAGTAAAAACAAAGGAGGTGCCTGCCCAAGTGGAAAATACTATCCTCAGAGCCTAGACATGGCCCCCGACCTGCCACCACCAACTGGATGACTCGGCTTCTACATGCCTCGTCTGGTCCCGATGTGTTAATATCAGGAAAGTAAATAAAGACAGTCTCCAAAAAGGCACAACTTCAATGACAGAAGCCTTCCACCTGGGCAGCGGCTGAGAAAGAGGACGGGGCAGCCCAGAGGCAAGTGTCCCAAGAGCTGGGAAGTTTTCCTGCAGACCATCATTTACCAACCTTCCTAAAATCCTTCCAGAACCATCTCCTGGAGCCAGCCCCCAACTGGATGTTATCTGGGGCTTTGGGGGCCTTCGAATAAAGTCTCCAGGACTGACAAACATACCCAAGGTATGCAGACCTGGCCAAATCCATAAAGACATTATCTGCAGGAAAGTGAGTAGCATTCTTTTTTAAAATGTGATGAATACAATAAGCAATGCCAGTAAGCACAAAGCTAACAAAAGCATCAAGTACTCACCCACTGGAAACCCAGATAGGGAAGGATGTCATAGGGGGCAGAAAGGTGGCCATATGCACCCCGCTTCATAGCCAGGATATACCAACCTGCCACTCACTGTTCTCATGGGGTGAGAGCAGGCTGAAGACGGTGTATGAAGATTTACCAAGCATCAGTCAATGTCCTTCATAACTACAGGCCATCACACACCAGCTCCCAAGCCAGCAAAGCTGTGGTATTCACACCTCTCAAAGCCTGGGTCCACCCTCCTCTGGCCGCCCCGTCACAGCTGCCACTAAAGACTTGGAATGGCTGGGATAAGAACCTAAACAGCAAACTGCACAGGATGTCCTCAGCCCTGAGATGCCTTCTCCAAACAGGCAGCATGAGTCTTCTAGTGTACATATATCCTCAGAGGTCCCTCAGGCACCTCAAGCTTGGATGTCTAAAGACAACCTTGATACCCTAGCCCCACGTAACAGCCATACTCATCACTCTATCTTGCCTTGGCCTGCCCATGCATTCCCAGGCTGGCAGCCAGCGCAGTTTCTTTTTAAAAGATGTCCTGTCAAGGTATTCCCACACCCCATGGCTTCTCTGAGATCCCTTAGATGCAGAAAGAGCCTTCCTGACCTAACCCTCTCAGCCTTGCCAGCCTTAAGCTTAATGTTCCCTTCACTGAGTGTGTTCCAGCCAGGCTAAACCGCTCCTGAACTTCACGGGGGACCCTCTTGAAGGCCTGGGCTCCCTACACAATGGCTCCAAAGTGCATTTCCTCCCTCCTCAGGGGCATCTGTCCCGGTTTCCTGCACCCTGCATGCCACTGCAGTCACGATCATGCTCTCTGAATCTGTCTAGTACTACCTCACTGGAGGCTGTCAATCACGGGACAAGAACCACCTCTATCTTTCTGTACAACCTTCTGTCCCTCCAGCACCAAGCAGTATTTTACAGTGATAAATACCTTGCCAATGAAAAGAGTTTATCTAGTCCCTCTAAAGCTTGAAAAAGCCTGGTATTTGCAAAATTGGCTCAAACCTGCTCGCAGCTGTGACCCACAGGTGACGATCAAAAGTTTCAAAAGCTCCTAGGAGCTGGTCTGAAGCGGAAGTAACTGGAGGGTTTAAGAGATAGCTGGCCATACCCCAGGGCTCCTGTGTTCCCAGCAAGGTGTCGTGTGCCAATGATGCTGCCAACTCTGAAAGCCCTAGTCCTTCCAGAAAAGGAGGAAAAGGAACAGGATGACTGGCATCCAACACTAAGCAGGAAGCCTCCACAGAGAGACATTTCTAAAGTTCCCACCTGCTTCTGTCTCCCGAAGCCTGGCTTTGCCACTATACAAAAACCTTCAGTTACTCCTCCTTTTTCCACGATCCCTTCAAGACTGAGAAAACGGAAACCAGAAGGGACTGTATTAAAAGACAATGACCCCAGAGCCAATCATCAAGAACTCTCAAGACTCTCTCTTCAAGAGTTCTTCATCAAGGACCACTAAAGACCTCTGGGAGGTGCCATGGGGTAGTGAGTGGTCTTCTGCCCCTTTCTAGTGAAGAACCTTTCTTCTTTTGGACATGAACATGTCGATTTCAATCCTCCATGGGAACTGAAAAGTCCCATTATATCCTTAACATTTTTTCTTTTCTGACAAAAAGGAAAAACTAAATAACCGTTTCCTCCAAGGACTCAGAACCACAACCCACAGATCACTATGGATTAGTCCTCTGCCTACACTTTCACAAGTCACACACCACGGTCACCTAACTTCAGGTCTCTGACTGCAGGGCAAGCAACATCCTAAAGCGCTACCAGCTTTCAAAGGCAACTTAATACTAGATACTAGGAAAGTGCTTCCATTTTCCACAATGGAAGAGAAAGGACTTTTGCTCTTCCCATAAGCAAGCAACCACAGCTTCAGCACTGAGCCAGGCCTCTGCCAGCTTGTCTACCTCTGCTTCCACAGGCCCCACACACACAGGGCCCCACACAGGGCCCCACACAGGCCCCACACAGGGACCCACACAGGCCCACACACAGGGACCCACACAGGCCCCACACAGGCCCACACACAGGGACCCACACAGGCCCACACACAGGGACCCACACAAGGACCCACATAGGCTCCCACACAGGCCCCACACAGGGACCCACACAGGCCTCCACACAGGCCCCACACAGGGACCCACACCAGGAATTCTCTGTCCCCTTCTCCTCCTCAGGCATTCTGTCTGATAACAATCCCAAAATTCTGCCCAAATCCCTCAGACTACATTTCTTCCGAAGTGGATGTGTGTGGTAATTCAGCTCTAAGAATGGGCGTTGTAACACTACTGGGAGAGGGTCAGAGGAGTGTCCTAGTCGCTACCTATTGCTGTGTTAAAGAGCCATGACTAAAAGCAGCTTGGGGAGGAAAGAATCTGTTTGACTTATACATCCAATCACAGCCCATCACTGAGGGGAGCCAAGGCTGAACTCAACTAGAGGAGGAAGCTGGGTCAGAAACTGAAGCAGAGACCCTGGAGGGATTCTGTCCACTGGCTTGCTCCTCATGATTGGCTCAGCCTGCTTTCTTATACGAGGCAGGAGGAACATCTGCCCAGAGGTGGTACTGTGCACAGTGGACTGGACCCTCCTATATCAATCAAAACAATACTCCAACAGACTTGCCGACAGGCCAATCTCATGGGGACAGCTTCCAGACATGTCTAGGTTCGTGTCAGCCGACAAACCATCAGTCAGCACGGTGAGTGCAGTATATATGTAGGATGGGGGTGTGGCAATTTAAACAGTACTAGACAAAGTATTTGTTGACAAGTAAGAGTATATTGCATGTTCCCGTGGAGGAAAAAAAAAACGTCATCACAGAACACTTAAAAGCATGAAGTTTTCTCTGGGTAGTAGGTTGTTAGAGTCTTCTGAAATGTATTTATGTTTTCTAAAATTTTCTATAGAGAACATGCAGTATTAGAATAATATTATTGTTATTATTGTGTTGTTTAAAAAAACCCTTAAATATGATGTTTTAAGTAAGCACACAAATATGTACTTTGAAAAACCTATTCCGTACCCCTCTAGTGCCTGTCCAGGGTAGAATGGCCAGTAGGTCAAGGGACAGCCCAGATGGCTATAAATAATACCTCTCTGAGCCCTTGGTTAGCCCTGTTCAGAAGACGCTGGCCCCTAAGTGGCTGCCAGGCACATAGCCTGTAGTCATCTTACTCTGGGGAGTAAGGTTCAACTGCCCTTCTCAGAGTGGTGGTGAGAAACCGCTTGACACAGGCCTTCCTACCCATTGGCCCTTCATCAAAAGGCAGAAATAGTTAATGAGTGCCGGCTCTATCCACAAAGCCCCTGGAATTGCTAATTTAGAATCAAATAACAAATACAGTGACCACAGTTTCTCAACATGAAAGACACCTATGACTTGTGTCCTTCAAGACCAGGGGGTAAGCAAACCAAGACTCTGGGGCCATGTCAGCCTGGCCAGCATGCCTGTAGCCAGCATGCCTGTAACCAGCATGCCTGTAGCCAGCATGCCTGTAAGAAATGAGGATATTCTAAAAGAGGCAGTGTGTTCATCACCACAGCTATACTGTCTATGGAAATAATGAACTCCAATAATTTAGAATTCTCCCAGGAATTCTAATTCACATCAAGGAAAGTGGCTAAAAATGGGCCAGCCACAGGGGAAACTTTTCTCTCCAAGACTATTTACAACCTGCCAGCCCTTGTCAGGAGTGTGGACCCGAGACTGTGGCCAGTCAGTGATGGGTAGAACCACACCCTGACCAGGACTCCCTCAGTGTGCGTATCTCCTGCCTTCTATTTAAACTCTACCCTCATGTTAGGACCATCGTGATGGATCAGGGTGCGAGAGGCGGGGTGTCACCGGATCATTCTTAATGTGGCCCCACTGAAGAAAGCTCCTTTTTCTGATTTTCACTATTAATTTTGCTCTTTTAAATTGGCTTATCAAAGATGAGTGGCTGAGCCTGGCTTGTTAGAGCAACTAAGGCAAAAACCCTGCCCTAACTGTGATAACACCACTGTCTATTTTATAAACAAAGTTGCGCTGTAGACCCCAATTCTTTCAAGACATCTAGAGTGGTCACCAGAACTATATCCTAACAGGCCCGTGAGGACGGTACCAGGACAAGGATTTCCACCCCACCAAGCTCATCTCCTGATAATCCAGAAATGAACCTGACCCACTATCCAGGGGCTGGAGACCACCTTTTACTGGATTATCTACAGAAAGTTAACCTCTTCGTGCTCAGAAGCGGGAGAAGGTGGGGGTGTCAGATGCCAGCTCCCTGGACAGACCCTCCTCGCTATAACTGTTAACCGCCTGCATTCCTCGGCTCCTCAGCCTACACAGAAAAACCACTGTCAGTCCACAATGTGAGCTCTTGTGAGTCTACCACCTCATAACACTTCATTCCTGCACGTTCCTGCCAGGCAAGCAAGCACTGAGGACATCATAGAGCACAGGGGTGTTGGCTGGAAGACACATGCATATAGACAGGCAGCAGACAGGGGTGTACACTGTTCCTCCCCCAAGCCTCACACAGAGCCCCTCTTGACTAGGACAATAGTCAAACCCTAGAGAGCTACCCTGGCTGGTCAGCATGCCCTACACAAGAAGCCAGTCCCCAGAGCTGCTCACCATGAACCCCAGCCAGATGTAGCCTAGTAGCACCTATTATAATTCCACACCACTCTAGAGGCTGAGGCAGGAGGATCATGAGTTGAGACCTGCTTGAACTACATAGCAAAATCCTATCTCAAAAAAATATGTATGTATTTTTAAAAAAAGCATTTGGTTCAGGTAGTAACCCAGCAATAAGGTTAAGACCTCTGTAACTGGTCACTGGTTTGAACCATGGCTCTGCGGCCAACCTGCAAGTTAAATTATATAAGCTTGGTTTTGAGCCTCCGCTTCCTCATCTGCACTCGAGGGGAGTACATCAGATCTCCCACATGAAAGCACGTGGGTATTCAGGGCATGCGTCCAGTATCCAGGACCATTAGCTGGTGTGACTATTAACATTGTGACCACGCGGGGACCCTGGTATAGACCTAATGAAAGCAAACAGAGCACAGATAACCGACACTACCTTGTCACTTCTGAATCAGGGAGACAGGCAGTGCTGGGAAAGGACAGGCTGGTTTATCTAGCGATGTGGCACGAGGGACTACCTAGGAGCGGGGTTCAGTATGCTGACAGCCAGCTTCAAACACCTTGGAAACATGCTGGACACAAACACCCACAGAGAGTCCTGCGGCCGGTGC
This sequence comes from Peromyscus nudipes, assembly GCA_902168325.1. Taxonomy (NCBI): domain Eukaryota; kingdom Metazoa; phylum Chordata; class Mammalia; order Rodentia; family Cricetidae; genus Peromyscus; species Peromyscus nudipes. Next base: position 16,189 of record CABHPH010150030.1, read on the forward strand.
AGAACACAAGGACATGGGCTTTATGAGCTCCACCTCCCTTCCCCGTAGCACATGCAGACACGGACGTGGTGACAGCAGCACCCCATTCAAAGGCAGCTTTTACAGGAGTCAGGCTGCGAGCCTTCAAGCTGACTTGATGAATCTGCAGACACACGTTTCCCTCTATTCGTCTCTGTCTACAAGAGGGAATGGGAGGAGGAAGGAGGCAGCAGGCAGCTATTGCTCAGGAAGCAAGCCTGCCCTGGCTATTCACAGGACATTCTGGGCCAGAGGAGAAGGACATATACACAAACCTGGCCACAGCAAGTTAGCTACCAGTGTTAGCTACCGACGCCTATGGGAGCAAGAGCCACCAAGTTTTTCTTCAATTTCTCAAAGAACTGAGATGTTTGTAAGCATTCAAACGGTAACTACCTGCAATCTATTGGCAACATCTTCTGCCTCCCTCCTCCATGCCAGGGTTGGAGACAAACACTTAGCATTTTATGTGAACAGTCTCCAGAACGTATCATCCAGCACAGTGAACAGCCAGTCCTCTACTTCCTGGACAGCACACATAACAGGCTACAGGCTGACAGACAGACTGACAGCAAAAAAATGGGTTTCCGGCTTCAGCTTGGACACTGGCTACATGTGACCTCGGGGACACTAGTTCTGCTCCTGCGGCCAGTGTGCTCCATTTCCCCCTGGGTAAATCAAGACAGTACTATTTCCTCCTGGAGCACAGAAGGGTGACAAGGAGCCACACAGAGCTCTTTCTGAAGTGATCTTTTCAGATTTAATCAGGTCTGGATAGAATAATGCTTAAAAGAATTAGGAAAGGCCCATCTAG
>CABHPH010150031.1:0-46659 GCA_902168325.1 Peromyscus nudipes
AAATGACGGCTTTAGAGACTCCCATCTCCAGACATCCAGTTTATTTCATTTTCCATCGATCCCTGCCATTTCTGTCTCCCCACAGCATCAGGACCCAAAGCCTGCTGTTGTTTACTGCGGAACCTCCCTGACCAACTGGCTTGCTAGTCTCAGGTTCAATTTCCCGTCAAGTCCACAGCACACGTGGTCCTGTAACTGCCTTCCGAGGGCTTGATTCTCACTTCAGCCTTCCTGCTTGCCTCTCGCATCTCCCACTCTACACACAATTGTCGAGGGCATTTCCATGCCACATTTAGCCAACATGACCTTTTCAGAAATCCAGCTGCTGATACGCCCACCAATGAGAACCAAAGCAGGGAGCTGCCATGGAAGGTCACCTGACCATCACTCAACATCCTCGGAGGAATGGTTTGTGGCTATCAGTCCTACTCCTCCGGGATGGGGAGAGGTTGGCCTCATGCTCAAATGCACTACATGTAAAATTCATCAGAAGCCTGTATGACTCCTAAGTAGAGATGCCAAGAACTAAGTGGGCTTGGAGACTGAGATACAATTGGACCCTTCCCCAAGAGACCCCTGCACAGCAGGACAGGGGAATTCTGGCTGACCTTTGTTATTTCTCATGTGAGGATTAACTTGAGGCTATCTTTATGGAAAATAGAATGTTCTGTTTCCTTCAAAGCCCATACTGATGGACGTCTAAATGTATATGTTGAATATGCACATACATTACAAATGTATATCTTTCAATGAATCACTGCAGAGATTAAATATAATAACCACAGTCATTTTCTAGACATAATCAGATAGCATGGTGCTGCATTGGGGCCTTCATCAAGTATCTAAGGATTATTAGGTGCTCCTTCAAATCTATGCATAATTTTGCTTTTATCATTCTAACTAATGTTGCACATTGGCTTAAAATACTTGATTTGAAATTTAAAATATTAACAAGAATGGAACATTATGAAATAGAACTCATTTCACAAATGTTCCTGACAATCGTTCCCTTTTATTTTTTTTTCACGTCCTAAACAGACAAGTCACAAAATAGTGCTTCCTTCATTGTGGTGTTTCTATTTTAATTGGAATATTTACCCTCAAATATGAGAAACAAAACTGTTTACATTAAGGTCAGTCACTATAAAATTTAGATGTATTCTCTAGTCACCTACCTTTGAATAAGATATGTTTAAAACTGAAAGGAGAATGGTCAGTATATTCCAGCACGATGTGAATTCCACCCTGGGTTAGCAGTGCCCATTACTGGGGCTGAGTGTCAGAAACAGACGCAGTAAAAGTAAGTAAATCAATTGCCGTTGGACTAGCTTAAGTGGCAATAAGAAATGAAATAGCCTGACTTAGAACATAAAGTTTTTATTAATAAGGCAGAGCTTGAAGAATGATCGACTTCAGGAACTCGTGGCTTCCTGGTATAATAATCGAAAAGAAAAAGATTCTAGATTATATGTTTCACTTATAATTCCAATCAACGAATAAAACATGCTACTATCAGCCTGTTGCTTAGAGATAGAATTGGTGCCATGTGAGAATAAACACATGGCTTTCATTTTAGAAAAAAGTCACAGAATATTTTAAAACAAGGAATTCACTTAAAAATATTTGTATCTCTGAGTTTAGATAAAGATGTTCTATTTCAATGATATGCACACACAATCTTATTCAAACTTCAAAAATAATGGAACAACCTGAACTCATCTTTCTGTAGACTCAGAGAAGTCCAGTCTACTCTAATAAATAGATATGAATCTTTATATAGACCAGCTTTATAAAGTCTTTCGATGCAACATTTCTGATTTATTTAAATCCTTAATAAAAATATGTCTAGCTTTCTACACCATAGCTTTCTGAATCATGCAGAAAATAGCATGCCAATTCTCTTGACTCAAATACTATGTGTAAACATAGTCTTATTTTTTTTCTCCTACAATGAAAACAGAATATGTTCTTTGGCATTAATTATTATGTGATACAAATTCTTGGGATCAAACAGTCAACTTGACTTGACCATCAAGTTGACTCTGACCAAAGGTTTCAAGTTTGACACAAAGCTTCCAGAATGGGTTAAGACCGACCGTGTCACTCTTTAATCCTGATGGCATTACCTTTGATTAACAGAACATCCACACCTGCCCATGAGCAGGGAACAGATGGCTGATCACAGGCAGTGAGCGTTCTGGACCACAGAGACCACTTTCTGGTGAACTCTGCCTTTCTCCCTCTCAGTGAAGGCTCCACACTTAAAATAGCAACAAATCCACTCCCTCAAGGTAGAAACATGTAAAAGGAAACAGTGTAAAGATAGTTTTTCCTTGAGATAACAAAACTCATAGCCTATAAATGATGAGCTAATAGAAATTACTGAAATAGTTAAGTTTCTTCTCCTCTTCTCCATGAATTCCTAGTTGGGGAATTAATGTATTTTACTCAACAGCATCTCTCATTTTGTGCGACTTTGGGTCAAGCAAAGTTCTATGTCTTTTGTTTTTCATTTGTCGAAAATAATACAAAAATTCCTGACCTAATTTAGAGACCATGTTAAGGGAAAAAGAACAGGCCACTATTTTACACAAAGCAGAGACCACCACGGGATAGGATACAGAACTGGTAGATCTGTCTCATTCGTGAGTAGAGTTACCTATGTATTTAATCAGCAACAAGTCAGGTTTACTCCAGGAAAGTAAGCCAGGGCAACAGTAGGCAATTCATTAATGTAATTCAATAGAGAGTTTAAAAGACACAGCAAGTCAAAGAGACTAGTTATAGAGTATCTCTAGCTCCCGTTAGACATTTACTAAAATACATCAGTTCCCAGCAAAACTCTCAGTAAACTTTGAAAAGATGATGACTTCCTCAACATAATCAAAATACTTTCAGAATTCCAAAGAAAACAACAGCTAGTGAAGATTTAGACACATTCTCATTTGAGTAAACAAACAAAACAGGGCACAGTTTACTGTCTGTTGGATCAGAAGTTTGAACGGTGAAACCAAAGCAGTGGGTGGGACCAGGAAATTCATCATAAAATCAGATGGGGTGACAGGTGGATTAGGAGTACCAGGTCATCTTTGGTGGCATGACGAGTTGAGGCCAGCCTGGGCTATACAAGACATTATCTCCAAGCATACACACACACACACACACACACACACACACACACACACACACACACACAAAAGAGTGAGAAAGAGAAAGAGAGAGAGAAAATTTAATAGTGAAATATCATAAAGGAGGTGACAGATACTTATTATTAGCAAATAACAGATTACCTAGAAAAATCTGAAAACATCAACTAAAAAGCTAATTGGGACCAATAAAAGTCGTGAGGCAAAATGCAGCACACAGGCAAATGAACACTTGCCTTACACACCACCCTTTCAGGGGTAGAAGGGCGCAGGGGAAGTCTATTCAAATCAACATCATCTCCTAATAATGAGAGACATGTATATATCAAAGGTATGGAAAAGTCTATTTCATATAAAATTTGAAAAGGAAGGACTGAATAAGTAAATATGTACAAATACTACTAGAGACATCATGGAAACCATAAAGGATGAGATTAGGTTTGAGCATACATGAAAAAACAAAAACAAAAACTTAAAACTAGGGCCGGTGTGCATTATGGATAATACTGAATACAGGTTCATGAATTAAAATTTGGTTACAAGCTAATTTTGAAAAAAGAGAAAAAAATCCCAAAATTATTGAACTGTTTAGAAAATATGTTCAACTATATTTACATGTCTATATATACACAATTATTTGTCCAAGAATATTTAAAATGTGAGATGGAAGGGATAATGTGACGTGACAATGTGTTTGAAACATTAATGATACATTTACTTATATCCAGTAATACCAAAATGGGAGAGAGGTAAGTGGCTGAGGGTTCACTACCACTTAAAAGGTTACACACCCATCCCCAGTAAGAACAGGCAAAATGAATTAATGCACATTAATGAAACAGCACCGCATGCCTTTTTGATGATACCTAGCATAGTTCCACGAACTATGTGTGCATGTGTGCACCTGTGTACCCTCATTTATCCATGTAAGACAAATCTAAGAGGATGTGTTCTAGTTCATAATGGGCTTATCTCTAGGGGAAAGAAAGTAAAAGTACGGGATTTGTAGGAAATTATTTTTAAATTAGCACATATTAGCATATATTATGAGAAAACATTAAAGATACTGCCATATTAAAGATAATTCTTAAATGTTAGTCCTGTAATTACCTCATTAATTATCAGATGGATGAACTTTATAAAGATAATTAACAATATCTGTGCTTTTATGACTTGAGATTTAATTTTAAAACTTTCAAAATAGATAAGAATTGTTATTAATTACACTGAGTTTTTAAGCAAATACTATTTCTTAAGCATGTGTGTTCTTAGGAATGACCAATGTACTCATGATACACTATGGCAAAATAGCTCTCAAAAGTGACAAAAACTTTGATTTATAAATTATTTTAAAATCTCCTACATCAGGACTCCAGACTTCAGCTAGTCTTGGTAAAAGGAATGTCCAAAGCACAATTAATTTTTATAATATACCAGCACAATTAGTCTGGTCAGTATTTAATCAATTAAAATGATTGCAAGTTATATCATTTCTCTTTAAGTCAAACTTTCTACCCCAGAGCCTTGAGAGCAGACATAAGTAGATAAACATTCCCAGAAGAGAAGATTAAACTGACATTTGCTTACTGATTGTTCAAATCTATTTGATTTCTATTAATGCACTCCACTGATGATGAGATTCAAATCTGTTGTATTAAATTAGGACTTAAATATATCTCAGAGAAATCGGACCCACACGAATCCCATCTGGACTGGAGGCTCTTCAATCCTCCCACGTCTTAAAGGTAAACTTCAGACCATACATCTCAAATGTAGGGGCATTCTCCATCAGGTGACTTCACAAGTTTCTTCATGCATATCATCCTCCTGAACACACACACACACACACACACACACCCCAAGTCTTCAGAATCTTTCTTGGTATTCTCACCTACATTCCTTTATTATAGCCACACATTCTCTACTATAGTAATTCCTGACATAAACTCAATTCACCCCAGTGCACACACACAATTCTGCCCTTTCCTCTCACTTAGCGCACTCTGCTACCAACTGCATTCCCCTTACATTTGCTGTGTGAAGCTGAGGGTACTCACCTAACACAACCAATGCTCTGCCTGGAATGTCATTTCAAACAGCAAATATTTTCCTAAATCACCCTGGGGAACGATAAGGGCTACTACAATACTAATCACACGAAATGTGTTCATTTACCATCAGGACTGCTGCCTTAGAATTCAGTCAAAGGAAAGAATTTTCAAAATGCAACTGAGGCCTCGGGGTCCTCAGAGCCAGGTGGGCCAGGGTGCACACCCTTGGAGACATGCATTGTGAGCTTGAGGCTCCCAGGCCAAGATCTACAGCGCAAGGAGAAGCTAGAATATGTGTTCCTCTGATGTCAGAACACCTGTGGCAAGGAGACTCCCCAGATCACCAGACTCTAAAGTGACAGTAGCCAAGGGGATTCCCCAGGTGACAGAGCTCTGTGAAGTGATAATTGCCAATGGGACTCCCCTAGTCACAGGGCTCTGTAAAGGACAGTAGCCCAAAAGGTGTTCCACTTTAATAAGAGAAGTGAAGGCCACATGAGTATGCAAGCAAGTTTAGAAAACAGGTGATAACCATCAAGCCACTCCGGCTCATTGCCCTGAGGGAAAGGTCCTAAGACCCAGCTGCCTCCTCATGGAACCACTTCATGACAGGAAGGACTGAAATGTCATTGAGATTTGTGGCCTTTCTTTTATGTTTCTGCCATCTCCAACTCAGGGCAAGATCCCTGCCTGTGGTCACTGTGAGGGGACGTGTCTCCCCAGAATGCACCTTGGCACTCGCCCCTCTCCTGCTCTCTCCACCTCTCCTGCTCTCTCCACCTCTCCTGCTCTCTCCACCTCTCCTGCTCTCTCCACCTCTCCTGCTCTCTCCACCTCCCCCTGAAGCCTCCATGTCTCCTCTCCAGCCCCTGCCTTGGTTTCTCTTCTCCAGCTGAGGCTGCAGGCAGGCAGTATGTGAGGCCTTTGTAGTGCTGGCAACAGTTCCCCGTTGAATAAGGTTGGATGGGTTTAACAGTAGGGAGGGGAAAAGCAACTGCAATAAAACTGCCCTCACATCTCACGCATATCAAAGCCAAATTTAGCCCAAACAATGTCGCATCTGATGCATATTCTTACACATTGGTTCATTTAAAAAATAATCATCATGTCACGCGGCTTGCTTTCTTGGCACCACAGAAGGTTACAAAACTATACGAAGACTTCAACAGTTATGCTTGCTCAGCTTAGTGGTGTTTAGAATGAGCATCACAACCGTTATCAGTACAGCGAGTCAACTATGACCTAGGCATCCTAATCACCAGACCATCAGCCTGGCCGAACACAGAGATAGATATCCAATACCCAATCAGAGCTGGGAAGTTTCACTGTCGCCTTCTAAGGTGTCGGTTTTTGTTACAGGTCTATCTGAGCTGCCGTTTGTGAATGAGACTAATCAGCAGAACTTGTGAGAGTATGGCATTCTAATACATTCACCAGGGGCCGCTGCAAAGAGAGCTTCTTTCCAAAGGCAAATTCGTCCCCTAGTGTAGACATAAAGAACAATCCTCACGTAACAAATTCTTCTCTGGTACTTAATCATAAAACTACCATGGGCAGTAAGGATCCCAAGCCATGCTGGGTCCATTAAATTAAACTTGTTTCAAAATAATGTTTCATCTTTTAGATCTCATTTAAATTATCAGTAAAAAGAATATTAAAGTCATTTATTACTATAGACCTGGGAGAGTGGCAGGGAAATGAAGTACTTAATGAAACCATTTATAATCTATAATCATTTTCCTAAACAGCATTTCCACTAAACACTTAACAATGAAAAAGTACAGTCATTTACAATTAGCTCAGAGACTAACCTCTAATTAATCTCTTAGAAAAAGAGGCTTGACACCTCAACACAGTTAAACTCGATTAGCACTGCTACCAAGGAAGCTAGCAAAGAACTAAAACAGGAATTCTTAATGAATTCGCTACATTTACTTAGTTTCTCATTGCCATCCGGAGGTAGTTTCTCAACAATAACTTGTATGAACCGAGAGAAAGTGACAGTCCATCCTATCCATGACAGTGACTGTGTCCATTACCCACTTTAAGAGCCTCCAAGCAAAATCATGTCACATTTACAACCGAAAGACAGAGCATTGAAAGCAGGAGCAGCTCACATTTCTAAGAAATTTTATACCTTTCCAAGTGCTTCTATATTTGTTTCCTGGTGAAATCTCGGTCGGATTTTAAAGATCCTAGTCATTAGGAGACTAAATGACGTGCCAAAAGCATAAAATTCAGCGGCAGAGCTGGCTGCTGGCTGCTGTACCCACAGAGTCCTGTTCCTGAGTGACATCTTTTCTACAGGCGTACTTGACCTCCTCATTACTCATCCTAGTGTGTTTGCTTACCCTTCGTGGTGGTAAAGATTGCATGTGTTACAGCTATTCTGCAACACACACAGAGGAGGGAGAGAGAGGAGATACACACACACACACATGCATGCACACACAGACACACACACACAGAGATACACCCATATGCATGCAGACACACACACATAGAGATACACGCATATGCATACATGCACACACACACACACACACACACATATACACGAATATAGAATGAAAGCAGTTGTCACTGGCATTAATTAAGAAAAAATGCTGCCTCCAAACAAGGTATGGTGTGGAAAACTTGGGATTTAGAATGTTTGGACTCTTCCTTTGTGTATTAGTGGGATATACAGAGGATACAAGGCAATAACACTTATAATAAATCCATGGACAGAACTGGATATAGAGGTACACACTATAATGAAAGACCTTTGACGGTGAAGACAGGAGGATCAGGAACTTAAGGCCAGTCTCAACTATGTAGTATTTCAAGGTCAGCCAAGACTACATGAGACTTCGTACTATAATCATTATAATCATCATCATCATCATCATCTCCCCCAAATCCTTAAGACTTGCCCTGAAAGAAAATATAAGCTACTGTAGATAAGGAAAACTACTTTAGACTGAGGCAGTATCCTAGGGGTTCAGACAAATAACCTGACTAAGAGTGTGGGGAAATTCCAGGCAGAAGAACTTGGAGGTGATTACCCTAGCAATGGCCATGCAACCAGTGCAAGGAGAGGAGGAGGAGAGAGGAGGAGGAAGAAAAAGAAAAGAAGGAAAGAAGAAAAAGAAAGAAAAGAAGAAAGAGGAGGAGGAGGAGGAGGAGGAAGAAGAAGAAGAAGAGGAAGAAGAAGAAGGGGACGACAATAACCAAAGTGAAGCCAGAGGCTGTAGTAGAAAATATTTAGCAGGGGTTCAGGGGCTCAAGAGTCACTTTAAAGAACTCTAGGATTTATTTTACAGCACTTTTAAGGAAGAAGGATGGAATATTTAATAAAATATATCTATGCTTAGCTGTCTGTTTGGGGATACAAAACTTCCAAAGAGCCCACACGTTACTGCAGAAGTGATTGCTAGCCTGGGGTGAGAGCAGCAAGCGGTAGGCTTCTTGATGACGTAGTTAAACTGGCATGTGGCAACAGGAGATGGAGAAGGGGCTACCATGGACCATCCTGACCTGTGTGGTTTGAGCAGTTGAGAGACTGGAGGAACCGCTGATAAATGTGGAGAAAACAGGGGAAGACGTAGCTTTGTGAATGGTCCCATGCCCCCAGAGCATTCCAAGGAACTTGATCTCGGGGTAGATATCTGGTTCAATATAAATGTGTGAATTAGGAATGAGCAGGCTATCAGTGGTATAGAAAACCACAGGTCTGGCTATGACGACTTAAGGAGAGAAGGAATGATAGGAACGCTCAGCCCTGGCTTTGGGAAGGGTTAACACTTGAGTTTGCTAAGAAGAAAAGTGAACAAAAGAAATGGCATATAAACAGAAAAGTGACAGGAAAAAACTAGGAATGAATGCTGTGACAGTTTTAAAAAGACAGCGCAATGTATCTAGAGAGACGTAGATTAGTAGAGGTTGATGGTCTCCTGTGTGTTTGTCAGTCTAAAACAGGAAAGGGAGAGCAGCTTAGATAAAGCTGCCCAGGAGGTTAGAGGGGAGCGAGAGGTGGTCCCAGCTTATCTGTCTGTGAGAACAGAAATTACTCCGCTGCTCTAACAGAAGAAGAGGGCGGGTAGAAAGGAAGTGGGTGACAGATAGGCGGGGGCAAAGGGATGGACTTCACTGGTGACACCTGTTTAGTCTCTCAAGAGTAAGACGAAGTCACTTGTTCAGAGTAGAAGGTAAAATGACCCTGAGGTATGCTGTGTAGAGGGGAGGCGATCCTCAGCTGTTCTTGCTGGTTCAGTCCCATCCACAATCCTCATTTTCCCTGGGGCGTTGTCTTTTCCTCATGACAGTGTATAATCTAAAATGAAGCTGGGGAGAATCTGCCACCTCTGAAGGTCAATGATGTAGTCACTAGGGTGCGTATGCTCAGGCTGACCAACCAAGTATTTTCTGCCTTCTGAGGCTCAGGGCTCCAGCCTAGTGAAACCCACTGGCTCCCATCACGCTCTCGTCTGGAAGCAACCTATTGGCTCCCATAACATTCTCGTCTGGAAGTGACTGAGAAGCACCGAGCGGAGCTATGAACAGAGAAGGGGCCCTGATAACCTCCTCTTACCCTAGATTCAGCTCTGTACTCTCGGACTTAGCAGAGATTGAGCCAATAACTTCTGCTCAAGAAAATGTGAACTCAGTGGCTGTCACTTGCACGCAAAAGCATCCTGACAGGACCATTTTGTATAATCCTTGTGGACAGCAGAAGAGAGGCTTTCTATAGAAAACAGTGGCTGGCACTGTGGAGAGTCTATTTGTCACTGGTTATTGCAAATTCATAGTGACATAAACCTCAGAGTTTCCACTAAATAAATCATATTCTTTAAAATTTGCGCCATAAAATATAACTCTAGCTATAGTAGTAATTTAATATTACTACTATATAACAAAATAAACCAAAAATTGTTAATAATATCTTCCATTTTCTCAAGTTTAAAGAGACACTTAAATGTAAAAATGACAGGATAAAAAGTCGCTTGCTGTCTAACTGCTTAGGTTGGCAAATGGCAAATTAAAAGATGCCTGCCTTCTCTACGTGTTTGTGAGCATGATGAGCTACATGATAGCCAGTGGCTATTTCTTTACCATCAAATGAAGGAAGAAAAGACCACATAAATCCTATTAAATCATTTAAGAGCTACAAACAGATGCAATAATCCATTGTTGGTGAAACAAATCATTTCCTCTTCCCTTCCAGGGCAATAAGACAAACATTTGCCAGCACTAAATCAGCATCTTCATGAAAGACCAGATAACGGGACCCTCTCGTGAATCACAAAAAAAGGCACATACACAGGACAGCAAAACGAGTCCCTGACACATCAACTATTTGGAGAAGATAGAAAACTACTTTGAAAGATATTACAAAAATATTGTTGCCATGATTCAAATGTAAAAGTCATTTCACTGTATTGGCATTTACCAACTACCTGGAATGAAGATGGTAAGAATTAGACTATCAAGATTTCCCCCAAAAACGTTCCTATTCTCTTGGACTATTCTGGGCTGGGCATCCCTCCAGACCACACAGATTCTCTAGCCAAAGATTTCCTAATGACTTTCCTCGTCTCTCACAAGGTGACGCTACACCTGTCGAGAAAAGAAAACCAACCCAGAGGCAGATGCTCTCCGCATGTCATCCTGCCTTGCCAAACATTCCTGATCCTACATGACTGACGTCTTTCTAGTCTAGTCTGAGGATACAGAGCCGGCTTATCTTTTGAGACAGGGTATTTCATTACTGAGCCTCGCACTGAATACCCTGACTGGGTGGTCCCTGTGCTACAGAGATCTGTCTGTCTGTCTCCCACATCCCCAACTCTACTCCTGTGTTAGGGTTACAGATGTGCAGGACCACATCCCACTTTTAAAATACATGTATTTTATGAAGAATTTCATACAACATATTTTGATCTTATTCATCTCCTGTTCCTCACCCAAGTCCCCCCAGGCTCTCTCCCTCCTCCCAATCCCCCAGCTTTGTTTTATTTATTTCATCTCAACATTTAGGCGTCGTCCTTGGTGCTTTGAAAGTCTAAATCTCTGCGGCCTCTCAGTACTATCTTGCCTTTCAAAAATCTTTTTTTTTTTTTTTTTTTTTGGTTTTTCGAGACAGGGTTTCTCTGTGTAGCTTTGCGCCTTTCCTCGAGCTCACTTGGTAGCCCAGGCTGGCCTCGAACTCACAGAGATCCGCCTGCCTCTGCCTCCTGAGTGCTGGGATTAAAGGCGTGCGCCACCAACGCCCGGCGCCTTTCAAAAATCTTAGTGTCCTTTATTCTTTATAAATTTTCTTTTCTGGAACTTAAATCATGTGCACAGATACAAGCATAGAACCAAGCATCCTCCTTCCCTGGACAAATCATTACCATCCAGACCAGGACTCTTATGGGGGGGGATGCATTAAGTAAGCCTCCCAAGCCTAGTAGTTTGCAGACCCCATATGAACTGCTTTTGTATAGCAGTCACATGATGTGTTGCTCCAGTGACCACTATAACCCTAGGTTACTGTCTGTGAGATTTTTCATATCTCCAATAGGCTTTAAAGTTTCTTGTGCTGTTTTTTCTTGTTTTGTTTTGGGGGGGGTTGTTTTGTTTTTGTTTTTGTTTTTGCTATCACACTTTTGCTTTTGTAGAGCTCTGGCAGTCCTCAACACATGCAAATCCGTGCCTCTAAAATATGCTCCAGGTACTAAAATCCTCCAGGTAGGTTGACTCCAGAGCAGGAACAATGTCATAATGTCTCCTGTGTGTCACAAAAAGGAAGCCACTCGGCCCATTCCAGTTCTTGCCTTATACCAAATGTCCTACTGAAATGATTTCAACAACTCATCTACCTGAGAATAAATAAATGCTTTCTTCTATGCAAAAGGTAGTTTCATCTCGTTTTTTGCTTTAAATTAGTTTTAAAGCAGAAAGTTAAATCATAATTAATAACTAATTTAATTCCAGCACATTTTAGTAAGACTAAAATCATGGTCCCCTTTGAGCTTAGGAAATTATTTTACTTAAAATTTCAAGCATAAGGATGACAAAATGGTGGGGTTCTAGGAATCAATAGCTTCCTAAATTTTGTAGTCATCAACAAAATGAAAATTACTAATCTGTGAAAAGTAGATAATTCCTATTATCATAGAAATAAATACCTTTTAATTGTGGCCCTTTAAAATTAAAACTATATCAAACAGAGAGTAAAAACAGAAATAATCCACTGTTTGAACTGATATGAACAAATCTATTTTGGTTTTGTTTTTTGAGTTGCAAACGGACATGTTAAACCAGTAAACTTAGGGGTACAGTTAAAGAAGGAACTCTGGGCAAAAGAATCTAAGTTACAAGCTATTTGTAACTAACATCATATTGTGAACACATCTGGCCTTAAGGCAGCTTATTGGAACGGACTTTTTGCTTTGCTAATTGCTTCTTTAGCTACTAGTGCTATTGTGTTGACGCCTTATTCACAGGTTTCCTGCCACCCAACTCCCAGAGCTTACAGAAGGCAGATGTCCCTAGCACCTGTGACTGCGCATGACACCACCAGGCACCGGATACATATTTGAACAAGTCCCCCGTGTTCTATAATCATTTGTTTTGGAGCATCATTGTGGCCTAGGCACTGAGCAAGGAATGCTAAGTGTCGAAAGCCAGACCTGCATTCATGTCTGTGAGTCCTGAGTTCTTGCTTTCAACCAATAGTCTAAGAGTTCCATGTATATGTCCCTATATAACATAGTGTTATACGGTTGGATGTTTACACCAAAACTGGCCTTTAAGGGGAAGCATTCTCTTAGATGTTTGACTTCCATGAAAAGCTAATAATAAAAAATGCACATCTATTGAATAATAGTTTTAATTCCTTGATACAACAGCTATACTTCTTAAACCACAGCTAAAGTTGCAAATATGGCATTAGTCATCTGCATAAGGAGCAGGTGGGGATGATTTTTATCCTCAAATGACATGGAAAACAGCTCTCAAATAGATGGTTTCTCTGTGGCACGGTTGTTTTCTCCTCTTCTGTATCTGGGCTTTCAGAATCTTGATGGAAATGATTCAGGCAAAGCATTGACATCAATCAATGTTATCGTACTCCAACAGCCAAGGGCCCTTTCTCTTCTCGCAAAGTTAAGTTACATTGACTTGTAATAAGTTCACCTTGGATTCTCAAGTTGCCTTTGGATTGGGTTATTTTTCTGGAATTCCACTCTTGGAGAAGAGCTATTATCTGGTGACCACTCACCTACTCTGGCATGAAGTAGCCACGTCCCCCTTGTTGTCATTTCTACCTTTTCCTTCCCAGAGTCCCTCTGTTCTGTACTTCATCCAGCAAAGACTTCACCACATTTCCTGAGCAGAACAGATTCCTCAGGGCCCCTCCAACTTACCGCATCAGCTGGGAAGGACCAAAAAATGAGCGATTTTATAAACCATCTTTACAAGGTATAAGGTGATCTTTACTATTGGGACCACTGCTGTTGTGCTGTAAGACTTTGGGGTGCAGCCACCCTTGTCTTATGATATCCCCAGTTTCTAAATCCTTAAGCATAACATATACATATATGCATATAAATTTTGTGGAAAAAAATGAAAAGAGAGAGAGAGAGAGAGAGAGAGAGAGAGAGAGAGAGAGAGAGAGAGATGAACACTCAAGGTTGCTAAGCAACTATTCCGAAGCTTCCCCAAGGAAAAATGGGGTCAGGATCCAGATGTGTACTAAGGCCAACTTCCCCCAGCATCAGGAGGTACTGCACTGAGAACTGACAGACAACAGCACTGTCAGAATCCTTACAGAGACATTTTTGAGTAAGTTCAACTATTTGAGGGTTTGTAAGACAAGGGTGACGCTTAGGAGTTTTATAGCACCATCTCGCTGTCTCAATTGTGCATTATCACTAAAATCTCCTGAGATGGCTTCTTAAGATAATGTATTTCCAATCCTCTCTCAAATTCAGTAACTTAGAGGGAAAGATTCAGGAATATATATTTTTGCAAAGTGTGAACTTCCCTACCATTCACGTATCTGGGATGATCCGAAAACACTGACAATCAGAATGTTTTGTATAGTTTGCGTGTTTACCCTGAGAAAGCAAATACTACATTTAATTATGTGATATTTAGCTCCAAGTTAGGAGCATCTATATATTGAAAATGCCTTTTTGGACATTTTAATTTTAATTCTACTATTAGTTCAATAAGAAGGAAGGGTATGACAAAATCAAGCATATAGTGTTGCTGTTGAAAACTATCAAGCAATATGTAGCTTTAGAGAAATTGTTCTAGAGCAGTGGTTTTCAACCTGTGGGTCAGAACTCCTTTGGGGTCAAAAGACCCTTTCACAGAGGTCACTGAAGACCATCAGAAAACACAGATATTTACATTATGATTCATCACAGTAGCAAAATTAGAGTTATAAAGTAACAACAAAAACAGTTTTATGGTTGGGGGTCACCACAACATGAGGAACTGTATTAAAGGGTTGCAGCATTAGGAAGGTTGAGAACCACTGCCCTAGAGAATTCATACAATTCCAGCATTATGGAGATTAGGATAACTAAGCAATGTTTTCAAGCTTAGATAAAAGTCCAATATCCACGCAGTGAAGTGATGTTGCCAAGAAGTCTATTTGCATTACAAAGGAATCTTCTTCAGAGAAAGAACTCTTCACAAATTCTTACATAAACCTGAACTCTCCTAGTATAACTAACACTTGGCTTTTAATTTACAAAATTTATCAGGAAGATCATCATTGCCACTTCTAAAAGTCAGTTACATGTAAGCAAGGCAGACTTTGAAGTTCTGGTTTGAAGCAGTTTGGGACCTCCTTTTAATCTCCACTTTTAAGAGCAATTGGCTTACCTGGGTTCTAGAGAATTCAAATTTGTGGTTAATGGATTGCAGTGTTCAGTGTGTTCAGATGAAGAGGAGGGGAGCTGTCTTATATCAAAGTCCAACAAATGTCAAGCTAGATGGGGTGAAATATCACACATTCTCTCAGAGTGCCATGCAAAGTGTATGGAGTAGGAAAGTAAGAACAACATCAGCTATTGGTCTGGGGGTATTTTTGTGTATACTGTGTGAGCATGTCAGCACATGTGTTGGGGGAGGATATGCTGACCATCGTGGGTCTATATGGAGGCCAGAGGTTGAGGACACGATGTCTTGTCAGTCACTTCTCTGCCTTGCTTTGGGAGACAAGGATCTCTCACTAATCCTGAAGCTCGCCATTTCAGCTGAGCTGAGCCTTGGGTTCCACTTGTCTCCATCACCGCTGTCCGTCAGCACCAGCATTACAGCACACCGTGTTTTATGCAAGTGCTGGGGATCTGAACTAAGGTCTCAGGCTTGCACAGCAAACACTCGGCCCACTGAGCCGTCTCTCCAGCTCCACTCCTGTTATTAATGCATTCATAGAGAGCCTGAGGGATGACTGCCGAGCCTGAGCTTCCCACTCTCTCACACCATACTTCAGTGACACCTACGTCACCCACACCTCTGCCTTGCTTCTCAGCCTTCACGGTGTCGGTAACAGCTGCTCCGCTAGGTGTACCCTCTTTCGCTGTTGAGGGCTGTTACAGTATTGGAATGGCTAATGTCTCTTCAGGGTGTAGACAGATCACATTATACTGGAAAATGAATTTGCAACCCAAGCATCTTCTAGCATTCAAAAACCTGTTGAAACTCTACCTGAAGGATGTAAGTATATTGAAAGTTGCTAATTAACCAAGTGCAGGTTCTAGATAAAATTTTCACCTCACAACCATGATCAGTGGCTTTCAGCGAGCAATCATTCCTTTTACATCTAATTCACTCCACATGCTGCATTCCTAATTATAATTGCACACGATCTTCTTCAGGGGCAGATGGAGCTGGAGTTCCGCAATGGGACATTTCCATTGCTAAACGTTACACTTGACTGCATTAAATTTGCAGTCCTTACTCCTGCTCACCCCCCAAGTAGGTTGCTAAGAAAGTTTCTATTGAAGTTCCACAGAGTTGCTGAATTATTAAGGTCAATAAATACTTGGTGAAAATAACCACAATATCAGTTAACTGATCTAAGTCGGTGCCATTAACATTCCTGATGTTCATTTGCCTTAATGGGACTTCAGAGGAAGTTGACAGGAGATAGATACTTGTCAAGTCAGCTCAGGAATGAAACCTACTCCTACTATTTTATAGCAAAGAATTCAACATGATCTTAAGACCCAATCACTGTACAAAGATAGAAATCTGGGCTCAGTGAGTTATTTACAAAGCATTGATTTGAAATTATTTCATCAAAACATTTTATACTAAAGTTTTGGGAGATGGGCTAAGAAGGAAAAGGAAGGAATCCATTAAGATTTTGGAAGCAGGTGTCTGAATCTTGCTACTCCCATATACAGTCTCTGTAGACACACCGACAGCAGGGTGAACTAGGGGTTCCCATTCACCCACAACTGCTGTGGCAGCTCAGTCTGGAAACCATCTGGGCCAGTTCAATGGCAGCTCAGGTGGGACTGTTGAACATCACAGCCTCCAACAGTCCCCACACAGGCATCTGTACCACTGTGTTAAACGTAACAGCTGGAGTGACTTATCGTGGAAGCAGCTTCAACCCATGGACAAATTCATGTGCTTTAATCAAAATTACGTTTTTCCTGTAAGAAAGATGGTACAAATGGACTGTACATCAAAGGCTTTCTTTCTATGCATTTTAAGTGGAATGGTGCTTTCTGGTTTCTTCATTTTTAAGGTAAGTGGGGGGGTTGGTGGTAAGAAAAGACAACTAATAGTCTTTTAATTTTTTCATTTTCTTATTTGTTGGGTTTTTTGTTTTTTGTTTTTTTTTTTTTGAGATATGGTCTCCTACAGTCCAGACTGATCTCTATCTGCATAGAAGAGGACAACTTCAACTCCTGACCCTCCTCCTTCCATTTCCTAAATGCTGGTTTTACAAGTATGAACTACCATATCTGACTATTTTAAAGGATTCTAGAAAGATATCAGAATCTTGTAAACAGTGAGCATCATGTCTCTTCGACATGTGGATACAGATAAAGACACCCACTGATCACAACACTATATGGAGCCAGAGGTTGTTAGTGGCCAATCCCAGAACCCTCAGAGATGGGGAACAGTGTGGTATGGCTCCACATCCACAGCCTGTGACAGCTCAACCTCCCCTGGACCACATCCTTCTCTGGAGCCCCTGAAACATGAAGGCTATCTGATGGTCTTCTGCCTCCTCTTCTTTCTGTAGACTACTTCTGTGGGTCCCGTGATGAAAAGATAGCATTCAGAACGTTTCCACATTTCCTTAGAAACCCACACATAATAAACTTCATAGTTTCACTTAGGACTCTGTGAGTCCAGAATGAGAGCGGCAGCCATTTTATTGGCAGCAGCCCCTCCGATCTCCTCTCTGTTTCCCCCCACTCAATATGAAAACTCCATTTTCCCTAGCTGCATCCATACCCCTCAGGGTCTCTTCATTCTCCAGAAACAATGTATACTCCTTTTTCTCCCAAATGAAACACCTCACCCAACCCAAGTAAAACAGACAATGCCTTTCAGACATCGTTCGTCCTACGTCAAAATCAATTTTACTGGCACTATATAGAAACTAAGCAGCTGGATTTTCCAGGGGGGAAAAAAACTTACGGCTCATATATTCTAATAAACTAAATTTGTTAAATGTGCTTGATTTTTATTTTTAGAAACTCTGTAACTACACACAAATCATTCCACAAATGAGGGAGAATTTTTTGACCATGTTGCCATGCTCATAGCCATAAGTGTTCAAAGACCAGAGCTTGCTGAAGCCTGGAAGCATCACTTATTAATGATGGATAAATTCAGACAGGGGTGGAGGAGAGCATTCCAGATCAGGGAACACACTTCTCCAAGGGGGGTAAATGTTCAGGGGCTGTTAATTGTCGGGGAGGCAATTATTATAACAGTCAGCCAGAGCTCTGGATCTGTGCTGGGGTTATAGATGATGAAACAGCATATATTCATGAAGCCTCCAGAGAGAATGCAGTCAGGGTTCTCTTATGTGAGGTTCTTAGAAATCAAAAGGAAGGAGGCAAAAAAAGAAAGCTGGCTGCTGTTCTATTATCAGTTTCTACATGAATGTAAAATCCAGTGTCTTTCTTCTTCCTGACTATAAGGGAGTAGATACCAAAACGAAACAGAATGAAGTGATCACGTTTTAAAGGTTATTAAAAAAAAAAACTAAAGAAAATAGAGAATTTTAAAACTAAGCTGTAAAAGACATCTTTTCTTTTCTTTTCTTTTCTTTTGAGACAGAGTTTCTCTGTGTAGCTCTGGCTGTTCTGGAACCCACTCTGTCAACCAGGCTGGCTTCGAACTTACAGAGATCTGCCTGCCTCTGCCTCTCTGAGTGCTCGGATTAAAGGTGTGTGCCACCGCCACCCAGCTAAGATGAATGTTTTGATAAGTAGACAGCTGCATTTTAGATTGCTGTGGGGTCTGCTAAGGAGAATCAGAACAACCTGCTTACATAATGCTAACTAAAATATTTTATCATTTTTAATATTGTAAACTATTTCCCTCACAATGTTTGTTTTGAGATGGGTAAAGAAGCTGAGCAGTCTGGTGATTGCATGGGTGTGAACTTATCTCTAAAAATGTTTCCTTGGGATTTATATTCTAAAGTCATATACATTATATTATTTTAATGAGTCAAAGAATTCTACTTTAAAATGAGCCTTCCTCCTTCATGGAAGGAACCTTGAGAAGACATATACTGAGTTCAGAATGCAGTTTTTTTTTTCTTGTAAGCATTTTTGTTTTTACTAAAAATAAAATTATATGTATAGAATTGTAGGAAAACAATTTCAAGCAATACAGAAAGGGAATTGAAAGTCAACCAGTATCGCAAACTATAGAGATGACACTGTTAATACCTTATCACATCTTCCCAGGGATTTATTTATGTACAACATACTATACAAGCAACAGTTATAAAGTGTCATGATACATGTGTGAAATTCCACGACCGTTTCTACCTCATATAGTCATGACTTTATCATAAGTATCATTCAAGGTGGATTATTTAAACCATATGGTATCCATTTATTGAATCATATTTTCTCACAATTGTTCAGTATTATATACAGTTCTGCAGCAAGCTTAAATTGTTTTCAGGATTTGGGAACACTTTGGGATCTTCTGAGACTCACACATCTACAGCCTCCATCAAGTCTTCAAAGTCAGATCTAGTCAACTGGAGAAGCTCCTGTGGCCACACTTGGCTGTGGCTGATGAGAAAAGTTCCTCATAAATCACTCTGGAATTCTTTGAAGTCAGGACACCATGGAAAGAGACACAGACATCAAGTTTGGAGAATGTGTTTGTTTCTATGAATATTTTTATAGACGTTTAGCATATAAACAGAAAAGTATATAACTTTTGCAAATGGACTTTCACAAAATATACCAAATAACCAAAGTTGGTGTTTTTATTCTCCTTTTAATAATGCTTTTCTCTCCCTTGTGTGATGTTGGACAAAGCATCCCTTGGAGCCTATGAAACGGGTATGATGATACAGGCCCCGGAGGCGTGCTGAGAGAAAGAAATGGAACAATCTACCAGAAGCCAGTTCATGGTAATCAGGACACTCTCCTGCCCACACCGCAATCCATGCCTCTCCTCCTATCTGGGTACACTGAGAGCTTGGAACACCTCCTTCCCCGCATGGTTCCTACTGTGAACCTCTCCACCAGAAAGTGAGTAGTTTATAATGCTTGAGAGGAAGCACAATCACATTAAGGATCCAAATTTAGGACCACAAAGTATTAACTCTAAAGAGACAGAACCTCATCCCCATTAAGAAAAGTGGTTATTAAAATGATTCACAAGTTTAGTCTTCTACGTGCTAAGTACTGTGGAAATTATAATGAAATGCAAAGCTCCTCGGGTTTTCATCAGGGCACCCACACATGCCAGGTGTGGGTTCAGCCGGCAGCTCACTGTGTGTCATATTCTCAAGCATGAAACTCCATTCAAACTGCCAGAATTACAGACTGCAGAAGCACTGGTGGAAACGAGATGTGTGATTTGCCATTGCTTTTGAGCTGTGCAGGTGCAGAACGTGGTACCCAGGGGTCGAGGGAGCGTCAGCAGCACTCAGTCCCTCAGCATATCTATCTAAACTGTGAAATCTCAACTATTATCTGGCGATTTCTCTATGAAGACAACATTCAATAATGTAATGAAGCAGACTGTTGAGTACTAATAGTTACAAAGCAAATAATGCAATACTATGTTTTTTTTTTTTTTTTAAGAAACAGTACTATTATCTGTGTGCCAGACTTTCTGGTCTGCAGCTCTGTACACATTTTCTCATTTGCTTCCACAAAAGTTCCTTGTAAAGGTTCCATTATCCCTATTTCACATATGACACGGAGGCTCAGAGAAATCAAGGATAATTGCCTTTGTTCTCACTAGTGTTTATATACAATTCATTACACTTGCCCCTGCTGTCTACAGTCATTTTTTTTAAAGCTAATCAGTCACTTTTGAGTAAGAGCAGCCTTGCATTATAAGCACAAGACAAACCTCCTAAACTGAAACACTTCCCCTGGTAAAAATCTTTGCTTCTGGAATTTTCCATTATTTTGTTTTGCATAATTAATGATGGGATACAGGACACAAGGATGCAGAAATGTTATGGAAATGGTTGTGGTTGTAGGTAACGGAGGTCTCTATTTCTTTGGATGCATTCGTTTCAAAATTGAAACAGAAGCATCTTAATGTAACTACCTAACTCCGAAGCCAAGCAATGGAGGAAATTTCACATGGAAATTTTAATAACCCCTTTCTTTCCCGGCCCAATTGTTTCTTTCTTTCTTTCTTCTCCTGTCTGTTTGGAACGAGCCCACAACATTTGACTTGCAGCCATGAGCCTGGAGGGTGGTGGAAGCAGTAATGAGCGGCGGCTGCCAGCATGTCAGGTCCCATTGTGTTTGTGTGACTGCAGGTCAGGGTGATGAAGCAAGAATTAGCTTCATCCCCATCACTGCAAATAAATGCGATGTATGACAGCACCAGAGCTTCCTCGTTTATTAAAAAAGGAAAAGAGAGATGTAAACATGGCTGTACAATCATTATCGCAGAAATCTGCTTGCTCCTGAGGTCAGCTGTTGATGTTAATTTCATATTATCTACACTGTTGTAAGATAAAAGGTGTTATTAATGTAAACATCAATGCAAGGAGATCCATGTTTCACCTTATCATACTTCTCAGGATTTAAGAGAAATGGTTTCCTCCAACCAAATCAAATTCACTGAGGTAGAGAAAGCGGGACAGAACGGGGGATAGGAAGCTGCTCAATATTGATGCATTCAAAATTCAAATGAATCAATTATTCAATTAACTGCAGATAAGTTACACAAAATGTGACACTCCAGGACATATGGAGTAGATCCATGTCTTTCCCAATCTGTGTGCATGTCTGTCTCTCTGTCTCTTACACACACACACACACACACACACACACACACACACACACACACACACACGGGCTTTAACCAGCAGTCCTTGGGGTCTGCGAAAATCAGGAGTCTATGAACCGAAGTCAACTGTTTTGCACATGTTCACCCCCAGTTCTGACAAAACAGGAAACGTTATATTTGCAGAAGGCAAGGCAGAGAACTAGCTGTTTCTTCCCAGAACCTTCGACCTGGACAACGTGACTGGAAAGTATCTGGGAAGAGAGTAGAGGAAGAGCTTCCTGTTTGTCTTCATTCACTGGCCTCATCCTCTCTTTCCCAACACATATAATACATCACGAATGCCACATAACGTGCTCTCTCTGAGTTGCTAAAATGTTTTCGCTTTTCATCTGAGGTCATGTCTTAATATATCTAGATGTTCTTCCCAAAGACCCAGAATCATTTCTCTCCCTCAGTACACCAAGAAAGTGGACTCCAGGCTGCTGCCCTCCACTGACCTCCTCAACCTATCCTCACCCACTGAGAGATCAAAACCTCTCATTTCTGCTCGGGGTATTTTTTGGTTTTAGTTTTGTTTTCCTAAGTCTGGACCCAAAAGTGTGTCTGGATTTCCACAGGCCATGTGGGAGTCAATTATATCTCCTCCCACAGCGCTCCTCTTGCAAATGTTGCACAGGCTAGAGGCACAGCCGCTCATCTTGATCTCTCAATAAAGACCTGCTGCCCACCAGGCAATGAAATGTTTCCTCCCAGCAGCCAGCACCTCTCCTGCTCCCTGAAAAGACTCCAGACTGGCCTGCAGTTCAGGACATCGGGGAAGTGTGTTCCAGCCCCTCAGGCTGCCACAGGGCATTCTCTCTGGCTCCCCTTTCTCAGTCTGTCTGTGTCTGTCTGTCTGTCTGTCTGTCTCTCTGTGTGTGTGTGTGTGTGTGTGTGTGTGTCTCCCCACTTCCCAAGAGAGAACAGCGACTCCAGAAAGGCTCACACAGCTGCAGCACACTGGGGAAGGCAGTGGAGGTAGACATGGAAACCGAAGGCAACCTTCTCTTGACATGCTTACACCAAATCCTTGCCTTCATTCCAACCAGCTTCTCTCCCAGAGCCTGCCGCCCACAACAGAAGTCACTGTTGTCGGCATCACCACGGAGAACTGACTCATTTGTTAACTTGGTCCCCTCTATAGAATTAATCAGGACTGTGCCCCATCCATATGAGCACCTCCCTCCCTTCTAATCCTCTTCCAACCTGATTGAAGATCTCCTCACATCACGAGGTGATACTGAAAGGGAATGCATCAAGAAGGGCCCAGGGAGAGCAACAGAAATCACCCCATGTGTTTAAGAGATTGAATTTAATACAGGTGGCTGTATATGCACGTGCTGTAAAAGCTAAAAAGCCAAGAAAGAGCTCCGAGGCAACCCAACAATCATGAGCTAGATGAAGGAGGCATCACTTGGCCCTACGGTCAGCTACAGTGGATCTGTCTTAAACAAACTGGGACCCTAAAGCAAGCCCAGCTGCTGTACCATTCCATTTCTCACCAGTGCCCACTATCAGCCAAATCCAGCCCAAAAGCCAAGTTTTGAAATCAGCCTGTGTGGACTAGGCCCTCAACCATGCAACCATGGAGAAGGAAATGGAGGGGAGGACCTTATAGCAGAGTATGCAATATGAGCAGATCACTCATGCCTGTAATCTCTGCACTCAGGAGGGTGAGACAGGAAGATAACAGTAAGTTCAAAGCCAGTGTGGGCTACACAGCAAGATTGTCTCAAAAAAATGACAACAAAACGTGTTCGATGGCCAATACTCAAGCTACATAGTAATACTGATAACTCCCATTTTGCACACTAAGAAATTGAGATTCAAGAACATAACAATCAGACCTGAGGAGAAATAGCACACTCCGATCTCTCAGAATCTATGCACAGCTTGCTTCCCAAGTCTCTACCTCCTCCTCTGCTAGCTACATCTTCATCTACGACATTGACACCATCATGAGACAGAATATTTTGTCATTTCTAAATCATACGCAGGGACCAGCACTTTAACCCCAGCACTCCAGTCTTCTGCTGAGCCTTGCTGAGCACTGCGTAAAAAGTGAAGTGCATCACCTTGTTCAGAGACCCCCCAGCACCATGAGATGGTTGACTAAACCCCTTTCCTCTCCTGGGACAAGGTCTAGAACCCAAGGGAGTGATCAGCACAACCCAGCTTATCTGACTTGCTGGTCACTCCACGGGCAGGTTTTAGGGGTGCAAGAAAGACTCAATATTCAAAATAAAGCTCCGTCCTTTCATTATAACTTAGCACATTCACCAAATGCTGAAATGTACATATTCAGTAACTGATGCAGGAGTGCTAACTGGACACTGAGTATGTCCACAATTCTTTTATATACATCCAAAATGATAGCTGAACTCTAAAATTATAGAGAAGTTGTGCTGATTGATTCTATCATTTCACTTGAAAGTTTATAGTCATGTGTATAGGACTATGGTTTTTTTGTTTTGTTTTGTTTTGTTTTTGTTTAGTTTGGTTTTGACCTGAATAGCCGCAGCAAGGCAAGTAGCATGAACTCACACCATAGGGAATACACAGTCCCAGAGGCTACTAAAGATTCTCACTTTAAAGCAAATCTTAGTTTCAGATACACATATTTTATATTATGTTCTAAAATAATGTGTATTTTAATATGAGAATACTAAGATTTGCCAATGGAGGGTCCAGGGGAAGGTGTCCAGTAAGATTTCTAACTTAAGGAAGCCTGGGCCTAAAGTTTTCAAGATCTGTTGAGATATCAACAGAGAAAGACAGTTTCTGTAAACAATTGTTTTTGAGTTTGAGTCTTGCTGTTCTCTTGGTATGAATGCAGCTTGGAGTTTCTCAAAAGTGGATTTGAACAGTAAGGAAAAAAGGAGGGTGAGAGCATCGGCTAACTGCGGAGGGGAGGAGGATTGTAAAAAGAGGGGCCAGGACCACAAAACAGGCTTTTACTCACTGTGTTCTTGTAGACAGAAGGGAAGGGGTGACTTTTCTCAGGCTACAAAAGGGGATTCTCCTACTCGGAATTGCACAACCCATGTCTCATAGGAACTAGGAGCTCCAGAAGATGCCCCACCACCATAAAATGTAAAATTATAAAATTCCAGGTAGAATATTCATTCTTTCTCATTTTATTTTATTACTATAAGAAAAGAGGTGGACCCTAGGGCTCCCCTGGCTCTTTCCAGCCACCCCTTCCAGCCTTTCCTTCTGGCCTAGCTCCATTCCTCTGTGTCATTTGCCAACCAGCAGAAACATCTCTATCAGGGACCCCACAGCGGCCACACTAGGCTGAGACTCAGATCAGTGCCTCACTCAGCCCTCATCAGGAAGCTTCTTCCTGCAAGAGATGGAAACTAACACAACTGGACAGTGGTCAGAGAGTGAGAGACTTCGGAGCACTCCGCCCTAAATGGGATGTCTTCATCAAACCCCTGCCCTCAAGGCTCGGGTATCTATGCGAAGAAGGGGTAGAGAGATTGTAAGAGCCAAAGGTGGTAGATGGCTCCAAGGAAACACCCAGCAGGACTGATGCACATGAACTCACAGAGGCTGCACAGATCAAACTAACTGGGGTCCCCAGCACTGAAAGGGGGAGTGGACTCGGGGTCCCACCCCAACCAAGAAGATATGTGGAACCGATGCCCACTGCAAGTGGAAATCAGTTTGTTTTTCTGCCCAGTGGAGCGTCACTGGGTATATCAACCACACTCCTAAGCCCCATGCCCAGGATGAGTTGGCCAACACAAAATGAACTTGATGGGGGCTTGTGTGATACTTTTTTATTTTACATTTTGTTTTGCTTTTTTCTTTGCTTTGGTTTTCATTTCAGTGTTTTTGTGGGTTCCTCTTGAAAGAAAGAACATAAAGTTGGGTATATATGGAACATCTGGGAGGATCTGGGGGAGGGGAAAACATGATCAAAATACATTGCATGAAAAAAAATTAAACAAAAGTTAAAAAACGGTGATATATATATAAACCAGAGACTCACATTTATAGCAATCTCAAGCCTGTAAAAATCTAAGATGTTACTATGAGAGGAAGCTGGCAAAGGTTTTTCAGAAATGATGCTATCTATACAAATTTCTATTAATATAAAATTACAGAAATATGAGAGCTTAATTTTAAAATGTGCTTCATGTTTCAAGTCCCATTAGAACCTGGGAACATTTTCCCGGTGAAATGGGAAATCTCTGTTTAATCGGGTTTGCCAGTTTTCGGTCCCCTTTCTGATGACTCTGCTCTCATTATAACCTTGCCATCCCCGACCCTTTAATTTTCTATCATTTTGTAGTCAAGCCAGGAATCTAGCAATTTGAACTTGAAAGAGACAGAACTGACTCGGCTTAATTTCGATTTTATATACCGTGACTGTGCTGCACTAAAAGGTTTCCCCTTCAAATAGTAATTCTGAATAGCATTTTCAAATGTGACTTTCCCTTGGAAACCAATTTCCGGACATCAGAAACCGCTCAAAAGGTGTTGACTGGGAGACAGACTACATGACAAACTGCTTAATTCGGGATCATAGAAGCCTCTCAAGAGACCACTGTGAGGTGTTCTCAGATCTGAGAGAAAATGAAGAAAGAATTAGTGAAGAAGAGACAATGAAGAGGCAGGGGGTAAAGCTAAGAAGAACAATTTTTAATTCTAAATAATATTGTCATCTGTCAAACTAACCAGCTATATCAACTGCACGCAAGTCTTAAAGGCTAGCCTAAAGGAAGGCTAGGAGGCACAAATTTAAAATCCCTCCCATTATACATGACACACAACAATGTTTTAGGTACAGCTCTGAACTGCAAGGGTTAAATTGTTTCTATGCCTTAAAATTCTTCTATTTTGTTCTTAGGTGACATACAATAATTGTACATAAAATTATTCTATTTTGTTCTTAGGTGACATACAATAATTGTACATATTTATATGGCACAATGGCAATGCAATGTTTCCAATCATGTATATACTATGTAATAATCAATTACAGCAATTAGCATAGCCATCATTTCACACACTTTCTATTTCTTCGTGACAGCAACCTTCAATATCCTCTCTCCTAACTACCTGGAAATAGTTGGCACAGCTTTGTTTACTCCAGTCACCCTAGGTATGTAACAGAACTCCAGAGAGCATCCTCCGGGCTAAATGTAGTTTGGTTCCTGTTGAGAAATCTCTTCCTATTGCCCTCTTCTGTTGATCATTCTCAGTGGTCCCAAAAAGAAACCTTTACTACATCAAATAAAAGACAAATCTCATTCTTTCCTCTTTTTTTCCCATCTACTCTTCCCCATTACTTACCTTCCTGGGACAGCCACAAGCACCCTCAAATGTCTATTAATCGTGTTATTATATTATTATCATATTATACTGAAAAGTGACATTCTTATAGTGTTGATTTTCCTCGTTTTTTTTTCCAAATCACAACAATACAGTATTAATCATCACACAAAAAAAAGGAGGGGGGAAAAAAGAAAAAACAAGCCTTAGAGAACAGATGTCCTGAATATTTTTAATCCAGAATCATTTTATGCCCAACCAGGAAAGTGTGAGTTAAAACTCTCGCTGTATTAGGCTGAGCACCAGAGGAGGCCAATGTCCAGGTCCCGAAGCCTTGCCTCCAGACTAGGCAGGCTGCAGAACCCCCACTCTCTTTGTGGTGCTCGCTGAAGTTTCTCAAAGCTTTCTCACAAGCTCTTCCAAGATGCAGCAGCACCGGGTGATAGATGCACCCATAACTCTTCACATTTACCCATCTTTGAGTTGGAAAAGGACAGGCTACCTTGGCCGTTTCCTGCGGTCTTTCTGCTTCTCAATCCATCATTCCTGGCACAGTCCCACCAGTTTTATTGTTTGGTAGGAGGTACCATCTATTCACATTATAGAAGTGAAGGACAGTGTGCCCATCACACAGGAGTAAGCTGGAGGTGCCAAGTTTCCCTCAAAAGGCGTGAAAATGCTATTATCTGAGAAAGTCCTAATGAGATGGATGTTGCTGGGCCTCTCTCTCTCAGCACCTGCTGCTTCTGCAGATTGTGCCAGCTCCATTGTCCTCCTTGGGGTACGGCACACCCCACCCTACCCAGGAGACTATGGTGAAGCTGCGCTGAATAGATTCTCATCCATTCAATTTCATGAAAAAGCAGGAAAGTCCATTTGAGGACATGAGGGAAGGAGTCCTATTACTTTTTTCTTTCCTTCTGTGGCCACTCTCAAAAGGATATCTCCAACCAGCTCTATAGTGCAAGGCAATCAAGGCCATCTCATTGCCTACTTACATTCTGTGTGGGAGGTATCACCTTACTCACTGTATGTTCCATCACCCTGCTGACTTCCTGCCTCTCCTCACACCACCTCCTGGGCTACCCAGCTGATAGAAGCATGAAGCATCAGCCATTCACTTCACTGGCCTCTTCTTCTGCACAAACCACGCTAAACGCTGTGATAAATATACTTGTCTCACACTAAAATTCATGTGGACACTGAATTCCCCAGGCACTGACACTGAAGGATGGGTATCTGGGAGCTGAGGAGTGGTTTTAAGAGGCCTGAGATAATTTATGCATTCCCTTGGCCATGCAAAGACACATAGAAAGCAATTTCCATGAGGATCAGCCCCAAATCAGACATCAAACCTCCTGGCACCTTGACCTTGGGTAGTCCGGCCTCTAGATCTATACAACAAATGTCTTTTCCATCAATTACTCAATAAGAACTGTTTAACCATGACAGCACCACAGCATTGGGACGTTTATTAAAAGCCTGTGTTGATTAGCTTTCGTCGACTTGGTACAAGCTAGAGTCACCTGAGAGGAAGGAACCGCAAAGGAGAAGATGAACCATCTGAGGCGCATCTCATTTATTAATGATTGATGTGGAAGGGCCCGGCTCACTGTGGGTGGTACCACCCCTGGGTAGGTGGTCCTGGATGGTACCCGAAGGCAGACTGAGCAAACCATGAGGAGCGAGCCAGCAAGCGGCAATCCTCCACAGCTTCTGCTTCACGGGTTGTCTCCGGGTTTCTACCTTGAGCTCCTGCCCTGTCTTCCTTCAAGAGTGAACTTGGATATAGGACTAAAAGTTGAAAGGAACCATTTTCTCCCCAAGTTGCCTTTTTCCCACAGTGTTTCTCTCAGCAATGGAAAAGTAACTGAGACAACCTCCCTGAGTTGCATTTCTCCAGGAAGCTGATTTAATACTTTACTGAAAAACCGAGGTCAAATCTAGTGCTCTCTTATGAATCTTCCCCGTTTGTCGAAACCAACAACTAGCTGCCTTAAGCTCTCTTTTCTTTGACTCTATGGAACTTGTAGCTGATACAGTGTGACAAAATGGTGCTCCTACAGAAGGCCCTTCATCTTCCACTGTCTGCGATGCAGAATGTACAAAAGGTTGTTTTCCAAGGTCACATAGTTTGGTCCTGGATTACAAAGTGGTATTTTGTCCGTGGCTATATCATTTATTTATGTGTGTCTTGTCTGGAAAGTTGTCTGAGACAAAAACAGGTCTCTTGTTTTTCTGTTTATGTGTCTGTGTACATGTCTGTGTATACATCAGTGCATGTTACATGTGTGCATATACACACACATGTATGGGTAAATGTTTAGGTGCATATATGGGTGCATTGCATTTGTGCAGGTGTGTGTGTGTGTGTGTGTGTTTGTGTGTGTGTGTGTGTGTGTGTGTGTGTGTGTGTGTGTGAATGCCAGAGGACAACATCACATATTATTCTTCAGGTGCCATTCACCTTGTGTCTTGAGACACAGTTTCTCCTTGGCCTAGAACTTTCTAAGTAGGCTGGGCTGGCTGGCCAGTGAACCCCAAGAATCCACCTGTATCTATCTCCCCAGAACTTAAATGACAACCACACACCATCTCACTTGGCTCCTTTACAAGGGTTCTAGGAATCAAACTCAGGTCCCCATGTTGGCAAGGTAAGTACTTTACTGGTGGCTATCTCCCAAGCCTGCCTTCCTACTTTTCTGCATCTATCATTTTGGGAATTTGGTTTCAAGACTGACAGTAAGCAACAATGTGCTATCAGGTTTAAAAACTACTAGAAAAGAAAAGTTTAAGCACACTAAAAGTTTCTCAGTAAAGAACTAGATGGTTAAGATTTCAGGCTTCGGCGTCTGTGTAGCTCTGCTGCAGTCACAGAACACTGTTCAATAGCACAAAAGCAACTGTGAGGCAATACATAAACAAACAGATGTGTCTGTGATCCAATAAAACTGGTCGGAAAAGTGAGGAACAGGAAGATTTAAGTGAGAGGGGAAGTGGAAGGGTAGGACAGAGGAGGGGAAGGGATAAGAAACACTAAAGATGTTTCAAAGAACCATATGGAAGTCTGTAAGTTTCCTAAAACATTATATATATATATATATATATATATATATATATATGAGTCTGTGTCAGTGTGTTTAATTTGAATTACCATCCACAAAAGGTCAATGCTTCCCAGAGGACAGAGGTTATCTACCAAAAATTCAATGCTAGGTATAGAATACTCCTTCAAGTTTTTGGTCATGAGGGTTTAAAAGACTCCTAAAACAATACAGGATATTGTCATGGCTCTTGGTTACCCACCAGAACTTGCTGGTAAGACCATACTGTGGAAGACCACACATACTTTGATCACAAAACAGAGAATTCAAGCTGGTACTGACTTGGAAGCTTTCCTGGTTGGCTTTCTTAGTACAGGCACTTTGCAGGCTTTGGAGTGGGAAGCACCAATTGTGTAAACAACCCAGCTGTGACTCTGTGGACTTCAATAATGACTGGCTTAGCAAGGAAGGTGCATTGATACAATAGTGGCATGAACGTTGTGGGGGTAACCAATAGCTCTTTAATAGACTTAGACCTTCTACACAAGAGAGAACTCATGCCTATAAGCTGGACCAAGAACCCATGCCTGGGGAAGTCCCCAGGGGAGAATCAATTACTATTACTTTGCTAAAGGAACATAGTATTAAACTGCCTTCTAAATGCTTGTTCTTAATTTCTGTGGATTAGTGCATCTCTCATCCCTCATCAGAGCTTCTTTATGTAACGTATGGCAATGAAAAGAGACTCCCAGCTAGTAAAGCACAAAGCCTAAGTGGCTGTGGAGAGCTTAGCTTTAACTGAGACATCTATATCACACTTCTTCCTCACTTGAAGCTCAGAGAAGTTTGCAGAAGAGAAATGCAAAGACCATAAGAGCCACAAGCTGGGAGTGCTGTTTCAAATATTGTCTTAGGAACATTACATGGCCATTGCACCCACTAACTTGTAGCAGCTGGGGCTGTCTGCACACGACCAAGCCAGTCGGTACTCATGCATGAAGAATCAGGGAGTTTGTGAGGAGCTCCCACCGCTAGCTGAGGAGATTTTCGGCAGGTGATGGCTGTTGAGGGATGGGTGATCAGTTTTCTTCAGTGTCATGGCCCATGATAGGTTGCCCATGCTCTAGCAGACATCCCTACCTGGATGAGCAAATGGGTAACATTAGTTGCATTCTGTGTGGAAGAAGAAGGAGAAAGGGAGAGGGAAGTGGAAGAAGCAGTGTTAGTTGTGCCAGGAGGATGTGGGAGAGGCTCAGAGCGATGGGGAAATGTGGACAGAAATAGTCTAAAGATATCCCGCTTGTGTGTGAGAATACCAGAGTATATATAGAAAATGGAATAAAGGGTGGTTGAGGCCCGCAGGTCATAGTGTGCTAATCTCTTTGAAGAAGCATTGACTACTTGTGAATTTCATATCTGAACAGTAGTGTGCTAATCTTAAACTGTGAAAACATCAAAAGGGAAATCCTCATCTTTCATGTTAACATTACCTTGTACCAGCTACACATGACGATACTTCCACGCACATCTGTAACGTACTGTGATCATGTTCAGCCCCTATTATGCTCCCCTATCCGCCATCTTTACCCTCTTCTTCTCAACCCTGTACCATCCCTCTTCCAGTCACCATCTTAACGCTAACCCAGTTTAACGAGCAACTTTCAACTGCTGGGCAAACGGAAGTTAAGTTAGACAACTATGTCTAGTGAATTACGTGCTACATGTGTATCCTGTCTGAGCTCACTCCCAAGCATTCCTTGCCCCCTTAAGATTCTTGTGTCCTTAAGGATTCTGTCCTAAAGATAATAACAGCAAAACGCACATAGGTGTCCTAATGCTGCCTTTCATTGTTTCCATGTTTCATTTGAGACTTCAAAAGTCAATTACTCAAAAAAATATACATTTATTACAGACTAAAATGTAATTCATTGGCTGATTTATTGTTTCCCAACAATTAAAATTCATCACTCTAGAATGTACACTCGGGATTGTCTTCCTCCTCTACCTCACTCTTGGTTATATCTCTAGTGCTTATGTTAAATATAAATTACATAAATCAAAATGAACCAACACAAAAATGTGTCTACACTTGAAAGAATGATAAGATAGTCTATGTACTAAAATTAGGACAATATATCAGAGTTTAATGTAACTTTCCACCTAGAATAATGCAATGTGTTTTCTATTATCTAGACTGCTGTTATTCATAACTCTGATAAAATAACATTAAATAAAACTAAATAAACATTAAAAAGATCAGAGCAAATAGAGCTTGAATAGCCAGTTGATTCCATCTGAGCTCCATTAGAAAATAAAATGCAAGAACACACACACACTAATGTTCAAAGGAAAATAACCTGATAACATAAAACAGTTAAAAACCCCAAATTAATTCCTGTGTCCAGGTCTGTGAATAAGCAATTATAATCATAGTGTAAGACAAAAATTGTCTGTGGCTGGAGTTAACCCTATAAAGAATATAGTTTAAACCAGAATAAAGCTAAGCCATTATCTTATATACATAAAATTGGTGTTATAAGGCATATATTATATTTGATCCTAATATATACAAATTGTCCCTACAAATAAATGCAAAGTTGAGTTTTGCAGGATTCCTCCTGAACTGAGAGCAAAGTTCTTTATATGGTTCAGTTACAGTGTGGAAGTAACACCAGCTAGGAACTCATGCAACACGCCATCTGCCATCTTGTTAAAGTGCCATGCTATTTAAAGAGTGCTTGATGGGCATCGCTAGGAGAAGCCTCTGTGAATGGATGGCTGCTTCTGAAACACTGAAGGATGCCCAAGGCTGGGACCAGCAAGAATCCAGTTGAATCTATTAAAGGGCAAGATATTGGCACTATCAGAGCATTGAGAGATCTTTAGTTAATATTTAGAAAATGTATTAGTTAACTTTTCTGTTACTGTATGACCAAGGCAACTTATAGAAGGAAGGCTTATATAGGCTTTTCCCAGAGAAATGAGTCCATCATCATCACTGTAGAGAGCATGGCAGCCGGCAGGCACAGCAGCAGGAGCAGCAAGCTGAGAGCAAGCATCTCAAGCCACAAACAGGAAGCAGAGAGTGGACAGAGACGGACGGCATGTTTTAAAATCACAACGCCTGCCCCAGGGACATACTTCCTCCAGCAAGGCCAGACTAATTAAGCCTACTCAAAGAGCTGATGAACTGGGGACCAAGAATTCCAGCATCTGAGTCTGTAAGGGACATTCTCACGCAAGTCAACACAGGAAGCCTTGTCAAAGTGGGATGAAACTTGTTAGCCTCATACCAAATTCATATTCAGTCTAAATTGCATTTCTCAATAAACAATGCACTGGTATGTTTTTAATATATGTCCTAGAACTTTGCCCAAGTTTTTTCTCACATTTTATGAATAGAGAAGAGAGAAACACTACAGAATGAAACGTATCACATGATAAAGATGATAAGTTATACACACATTCATTACTCTGATTTGATTATTTTACATTGTGTTGTTGTCATGTAACATATAAACATAGAAGTAAAACTGAGACATTCTGGTAAGTTATTCATTATTTAAAATACAATCAATTAGAAAGAAATTTTAAAAGGAACAATAATAAATCTCTTATAACAGTCACCGCAGCTTTAGTGTTACAGGTGGTGACTGGGCCTCACCATTCCCGGATCTAATCCACATGCGAGAATTGGATTTACTCTATGTAGGCCCTACCACTCCCTAGCATACTTTCTCAGTCTACTTTTTATCTTCTGGGCAATTTTCCTCTCTCCCTGAACATTAACCTCTTCCTAAGTACAAGCATTTCTCCTCCTCCTGCCTCTTCAGCAACGTTCTAGAGCCCCTGATCTTCTTAGCAAGGGCCTTAGTCACTTTGCTACTGTTGGGACCAAACACCATGAGCAAGGCGACTTATCGATGGGGGATTTATGTGGGTTGACTTGTTGACTGGTGGGTCTCCCCTTCGTTCCCAGTCTCTGTTACCACCCTGTCTGAGGAAATACAAGGCTATATAGCGTTCCTTTTGCTAAGTTCCCACCATCTAACTTAAGATAAGCCCCATGATCTTTGCAAGGATGCCTCTGTGACACACATCCTCACAATACGTGCTCCAGAATTTCTCTTTCCCACAGGTCCCTTGGCATGTGCAGCTCCTAACATGTGACTTTACCCATCCTGTGAAGACTAGCCTGTATCTGCTTCTGTGTTTTAGTTTTCTGACTGACCTTTTCATCTCTACTTCAGCCTGGGAGGAACAGCTAAACCTCCCTAAAATGAAATTGTCTCTGTGGTACCATCCATTTCCCTTACTTTCTCTACATGTTTGTTCAACTCCAAACTCCTTCAAGGAACGACCTTTCTTTACCACTTTGAGCCTCTGCTCTCTTTCCTCTCCACCAACTTCCTCATCCTCTTCTCAGATACCATCAGCCGTTTCATGATTTCCAAGTGTATAGAAACTTCTCTCTCAGAAATCATTGCTCTCCTATTTTTTTCTAGATATTCCCCCCAGCTCCATCCGATTTCTTCTCTCCTCAGTCTTTATCTTCCTTGATCTCTCCATCATTCAACACTGAGGATGACTTTATTCACCTTTGTGTTGTGAGACATTTGTGCAGCATGTGAAGATATTTGGCTGTGATTGGCTTAATAAAGAGCTGAATGGCCAATAGCTAGGCAGGAGGCATAGGCAGGACTTCCAGGCAGAGACGAGAAGTAGGAGGAGGAACCTAGGCATGTGGTAGAGGCCAGGAGACATGAAGAGGAAACAGGAAGCACAAGATGGAAGAGATGTAGATTAATAGCAATGGGTTAATTTAAGTTCTAAGAGCTAGTTATGAACAAGCCTAAGCTATAGGCCAAGCTTTCATAATTAATAATAAGTCTCTGTATCATTATTTGCAGGTTGGCAGCCGACGAGAAACTACGTCTGCATCCTTGTAGCATGCACTTGTTTATGTCTCACCAAGCACCCTTTGCTTTTGGTGATATCGATCTGTTGCACCCTCCAGTCTCGTGTTATTTTCTTTCTTTCTCCATTAAGTGTATGACCGCCCTGTTTTGTTCTCCTCAACTTAAACCAGAGGCAGTAGTGTGAACACGAGGTCACGATGTAGCTCCAGACTCTACACTTTCACTCAAGAACTGGAGGGGGTGAAAAAGGCTCCAACACTTTGTCAAGAGAACAATGACATTTCTATAATTGCTATCGCTAGTCCTCAGATTGACCGGGGTGAGCACATGTAGCTGCCCTAAATCAGAGAATGGCGGGGAATAGGAGATGGAATCGTTGTGAGGACATCAGACCAAATGATCCATCACTTGGAGAGAGGAGAGAAGCCACTTATCAAGGCAGGGGCACACCTAACCACTGTTTTCATTCCCCGAATCCTATTTTGCCATCCAGCCTCTTCTCCCCCTGCTCCAAACCATGCCAGACTCAGTTCTGTCTTTCCACCTCTGATCTCCGTATTTGGACAGTATCTCCTCAACACCTCCTTTTATCAAACATTGTTTCCCTTTTATGGTTCTCGTTTATACCTAATCAATTTAATGGCATATTCCAGTCTAAGATGTCTATCCATTCATTCACCCCTGCTCAGTGTTCACCTCCAGATGGTTCCTACAGTAAAGCATGGCCACACTGAGCATTTACCTCCTTGTTCTTTGTTTATTCTAGAAGTACTGTGATCTACATAAGGCATCAGAATGCATCAGATTCCCTCTGAATGCCTCAGTTCCTTGTAATTACTGAAAATGTAGTGAATGCTTAGTAAGTTGCTAACTTCAAACCCCTATAATTGCTTAGAAAGAACAATTTATCAAATGCTGAGTGGTAAAAAATAATTTTGAAAACAGCATATTATCTGACTTATTTTGATCAAAATATACTCCATAAGATAGGACAATAACACTGATTATATTTGTACATTAGTAGAAAAGATACCAAAAATTAATTCATTTCCTTTGAGAAAGCTAATAAAACCAATGAAGTAAAACTCGAGCAAACAGAGAAGCCATTTTCAAACCTTTCAGGTCCCACAGTTCATCTCCTAATCTGTCCCCTGCAAGTTTGGCAGGAAAAGTCAAGTGATTGAATTTAAAGGGACATTGATCAGTGAAGGGATTAAGAGGCCTCAATTCGGTACCACTATCAGCCAGAGAGCAGCATTAGAATGTGCTAAGAAGATTTCATATGGGAACAACTAATCCAAGAGAGTCAATTCCCTGCCTCCTTCCGGGAGGGGTTTAAACAGCCCTGTGATGTTCTCATTGTCTCTTCCTTGACCTATCTATTCAGAAGAGACAACACATCCCCACAGGTGTGTGGCCCACACATCTGGATACAGTTGTTCCATCGATGTGAAACTCTGAGAGTCAATCAAATGAAGACTCACCTCAAACCACGCATCTCAGCCATTCCTCAGATAATAATGTACAATGCGTGGAAACAGGTTTGCCCCAACTACAAAGCCTGCAGGAGCATAAGCACTCAGCTCACAGGACCACAGGATAGCCCAGCTTTACAGTGTTTGATCCTTATTTTGGGAGATGAATGAGAATATTCTTTCACATAGTGGAAAAAAGAAAACCTTTGAGAAGTTCAAAGGCCTGGTCAGTTATGCTTCCCCTCTCCCCCAGAGAGCTATACCACTGCTGGCCACTGGGTCACTATCTGGCATTACTCTGTTGTCTATTTAAAAAAAAAAAAAAAAGGAAAGACTCAATGGTGGCTGCTGGGGAAAAGCTGAAAACAAGAAAGTCTCTCTCAGTGAGTAAAAGTGACAAACAATAGCTCCTGTGAAATGATAACTG
Organism: Peromyscus nudipes; assembly: GCA_902168325.1. Classification (NCBI taxonomy): domain Eukaryota; kingdom Metazoa; phylum Chordata; class Mammalia; order Rodentia; family Cricetidae; genus Peromyscus; species Peromyscus nudipes. The sequence continues at coordinate 36,855 of CABHPH010150031.1, forward strand.
AGCAAGACTTCTATGCCAATTGCTCGAAACATGAAGCCCAAGAGTCAGTTCCTCAGCTGAGCCAGTGCCCATCTGAGAGGATGCTCTCTCTGCCTGCTTTCTCGTTTGCTTTCCTCAACTCACCCTCTGCTGGGAACAGCCATGTGCTCTCTGGCTTTCAGGACAAAGTAAGCGTCAACAAAGGAGGTACCCGAGAGAATGAAAGCTGCAGCCATCTCAGTCTCAGATTTGGATATTAAATCCTACTTAAGACATCACACAGTGTACTGCTCTGTTTGGGGCACAGCATTCATTTGCTGTCTGTTTTCACTCCTTAACTCCAATCTCAGTATCAGGCCTTCGAGGGTCAAGAGGAATCTTTATGTCATTCCAGTAAATAACTTACGTTCTCCATCTCAACTGTGTTTTCAGATGACTTACCTCATCTCCCACATCGCTAGTTCTTCATAGGGTTCTGACCCAGTCATTCAATGAGAAAAGTCATGACCTATGGAAATTGCATCACATACAGCATAAAAAGGCTCCTAAACCAGTGTGAACAATGGCCTCTGCTTGACTTACGGCTGGGCCACTATAAACTCTAGAGATATAGATCACTAAGGTTGAACTAACTCTTTTTGTTGTTGCTGCTGATTCCAGAAAAATCACATGCGGATCCTGAAACATGCATGGCAATTCCTCTTCTTGGGAATGAGAGCCATGTCATTGTCCTATACCATGTCCTTCCTCAGGCCCGCTGCATCTCGCCATGCTGGGCCTCCCAAAAGATGCCAAAAGAATCTGTCAAAGGGAAGCACGTGGGGATTGCTGCTTTAAAGCATCATTCAATTATCGCCATAACAGGAGAGCTTTTATGACTTTGAAGCACAGTATTGTACTGGGTAGAAATATTCTTCTCTTGCTCAAATTTATTACGCACAGTTCTGCTTCTGGTATTTGTGAAAAACAAGACCAAAAACATCAAGAGAACTGGCAGTTTCTCTAAGGGGTCCTTCTCCCCTTTAGTAAAAGGATAAGGCGGTGTTTTTTCTGTTTGCTCTGTTCGGTGCCTGACAGACTTTCCTTGTTTCACCATTCCTTTAAACCGGGCCTCTTCTGTGCAAACAGTCTTAACTAAAACTAAGAAATGACGGTTACATGATGCATTTCAAAAGAAAGCCTCTGGCTCCACGGTAGAATAATCGTTTTGTTTAGACGGCACATGTGAGTACAGAGGCTAAATAACACGTTAACCCTAACCTTGAACCTTAACTTGCAGCCCATCATGGAGCCTAAGAGGGTCCAGATAGAAATCAAACATGATTTAGGGCACATTCTTTCAAAATCTTCTGCTACAAAACAACACTAAAAAAAAAATATACCAGTAATAAATAAAATTCCTCCCCAACCACAAAACAAAACACAGAGGGGCGGACTAAACGAGATGAACATGTGAATATTCATGGTCCAGATGTAAACTAGGATTTCAACACTCACCTTTTGACACTGAAAATTATAAATCACATGAACTTAGGATGAAGCCGGGAAAGTCAAGGATGGCAAAGCTCCAGAAGAAAGCTGAGCCCAACTTGATGAGACAGTGACAAGATCTGTGTAGAGTAATGTAAAACATACCACAGAGTCTACATGCATGTGTTTCCCTTTGTGATACTTCTGCCTCACATGTTCACTCTCCCCCTTCCTCTTCCTCCCTCTCTCTGTTCTGTTCTCTCTCTCTTCCCTTCCCTTTCCTTTCCTTCTCGATTTCTCTCTTCCTCCCCCACTCACTATCTGATATCCACAAGAACAATGACTGGCCACTTAAAAGTTCAGTGAAAGCAGGAAATAATATGTTTTTACTTTAATTACTTTATTTAAACATTATTTAATACCTTATTTAAACATAAGACTTTAAGTACGGCCTCACTCATTAAAGTTACTACACTGAATTTTTATAGAATGATGATATATTCAAGCTTTTATTATTATCATCATTGTCATTATTATTTATGTGTATGTGAATGTATGTCACCTGTGTATGTGCCTATGGATTCCAGATGAGGCAATCAGATCCTCTGGAGTGGCAAGAAGTTGTGAGCCACCCAATGTGGGTCCTGGGAACTGAACTTGGGTCCTCTGGAAGAGGAATACATGCTCTTAACCACTGAGCAACCTCTCTAGCCCCTCAAGATTCTTTAACATTAATAACTTTAAAAAAACACAAAGACATTGAGTTTTACTATTTTTTATTTTTTACAATTTCCCCCAAATCATTGGCAGGTATCCTGCTTTACCTATTTTAATAATACTTTTTCATTTACCTTCCTTTGCTGAGCAGTCAACTGATTTTTCAAGGAAACAATAACTCTTTATGTTTACACTCAAAAGTCACAGGATTGTGCAATACTTAATTAGGTTATGTAATTGTAATTACCAGTACAAATGGGATAAACAGGTTTTAGGAAAATCTCAATTGACTCTTTGTAAGCTCAAGTGATGGGGAGCCCAGCAGAAAGGAGCCATTGCCTGAAGTTCGACTGAGGGATTGCTGGGAGGCAGACAAGCAGATGCTGGCTAAGAAAGTTCTCCCATAATCTCTATAAAGCATGTTGCAGGGAAAACTAATTCCAAGCACACAATGAAAAGAACTCCAGTCAACTGAGTATGGGAAATCCAGGTTGAACAAAACAAGCCCAATCCATTTACCACAAGGTACTAACATCTAAAGCTCATGTGCCTGTTCAGTTTCCAACATAGTATTATAGCATGCCACTTTCTCAATATATTTGACCAAGGACTTTTGATCTCATGGTACCAAGATTCCAAGGTACAATAGTACTTAGATGGTTTCCTACTCCCCCGATTCCATTGCTATTTCCCTAATTTACTTTCAAAAGCTTCAACATGGACACTGTGATTTTATGTTCAAGCTTGAACTCTGGGGGCATTTCCATTCCCCTAATGAACACTGTACACAGTATTTATTTATGTAAGTATTTTATCAGAAAGGTCATACTATAGATGCAACAACTGTATATACTTATTATCTGTGTTTTTATTAACCTCTGGGCTTTAAAAATATTTAAGTGGATATTAGAAATGGATTTTAACTGGTGAAACCAGTGGCTTATTGACGTGAAGAATCTAGAAATGGACTGTCCTGAGTAAAATTAAAAATAGTGAAAATGTAGAGTCATGAAAATATTTTAGAGACACCCTTCACCCTGTGCAGCCTCCACATATACAGACCTGAGGCTTACAGACCTGAGGCTTGCTTCCCCAATGGTCTTGTATTAAGAAGACTTGGGGTCTAATGGGAGTATATCACTAGCAAGCCACAGAATCTGCTTAATGGGCAAAGGAATTTATTTGTGAAAGAAAACCTCATAAGACAAGATAGAGGAATTTGCTGCAGGATCCTGGAAGGGTGAGGCACAGTCCAACACTATTCTCTGGTGAGATCTGCCCTGGTCTGTTCCAGCATCCAAAACCATGAGGTAGTGAAGAGAGAGCTGTGTATGTGCATCCCAGGTCTTAAGGGTCCCCAAGCGGCCACGCCCCAGGGGCATGTACTTCAAGGTCATAGGTAGGTGTAACAGTTACCTGCTACCTCACTAGGGGCGGTGCTTCAGGGCATGGCGAGAACAGCTGCCCAATACAGGGGTCTCCTGATGTCTACCATAAGAGTTAAAGAATCCAACATGTGGAATGTTGGTGAGTCTGCCCTAGAGGAATTTCATGCAAAGCAAGGGAACTGGGCGTCCTAACAACTGGAATAAAAAGCTGTGTGAGCTCCTTTTACTTGGTTGCTACTGTGTTTCTTTAATAACTGTCTCTGTGTACAGTGAGTTTTCTGGCTTGGTTTTCATTACTATATAGTAACAAAGTTTATGGTGGTAGGTATGGTCACCACAAACCTATTCTGAATTACAAATGAAGGAAAAAGAAACAAACCCACTGAACCCGAAATCAGCTTGATCGGTCCTCAATAGCCACCTCTAGGGCAGTAGGCACTGTCGATCTACTCCATGACAAAGGGGACACAGGAAACCTTATCTGACAACAGGCTCCCTTTGGCCTGCTTCCCAGGCAGGTGCCTTCTTCTTACCTACCCATCGTTTACCAACAGTGTGTTTGAAAACAAGTTCACGTTAGCTGAGGAGGAAGGGTGCTTCCAAGGAATAGCTCCAGCCTCCCTTCTGCATACACTAAAAAAAAAAACCAGGCTGTCCCTTAGAAAGACTGAGTGTCTCATTAGGTGAGTTAAGATTTCCCAATAGCGGGAAAGATGGTATTCCTTGGTCTTAGAAACTGAGTCACATGTCAAAGGGGTGGGGTTCAGGCCAACTTAAGAACAACTTGACCAAGAGAACTAACTGTGTGTTGAATGCTGGAGAGTGAATGTCTGGAAGCAGGGAATCAGGAAAGGCAATACAATGTTATTAAAATTGGAAAGAACTCACCGATGACCCTTACCTCATACAATCAGTAATATGAAATCCAACATGATTTTCAATCATTCCTTCTATATTTATGCGTTATGATTATCAGGTCATTTTCTTTATATATTTTATATAATTATTTATTGCAATATGACCTCCAAAATTCTTATTTTATTCCAGCTGTTATTACCATTTACATCTGTATTCAGGCTATCCTGTGATTCCTATTGGGAACACCTTTAAACTAGTTCCAGAATCCTTTTGTTACTGAGATATTAATGCTTCTCTCAGTAGAGCTAGAAGATAGATACATACATGATAGATAAGCACACATCCATATCCACATAAAATAAAAGCCAGGAGCTCATATCAATATCTCTAACCCAAACCCAACATCACATGTTTTCATTCTATTTCATGAATAGATAGATGTTTGTCTAATTCAAAATTCTCCTCTGTAACAATAAGAAACCTGATACTTTCAGAAGGTATAAGTTGGAAGATATGGAGAAGAGATGTGAAATGGTATCTTCAGAGCATGGCACAGCCTGTGGTTCCTACAGGGGGCCTGCACAAGACGGGCAAAAGCCTGTCAATAGTATACGACTGTCAATAACCAATTATGGATCAGGGATGGGCTCCTGGGACTCTAGCCCTCCCTACTGAACTTGTCTGGCCCCTGACAGATTCTGGAGGAAAGCCAGCTGCTACCTTCGATGATGTTCTCATCAGGCTCCAAGGGATGGCTCCAAACCCATGGCCCAAAAAATAGTCTCAGTTAAAACCAGAAGGTCACGAAACAAAAAGGTATGGAGGTGAGAAAAGCACATGTATGGAGAAGTGGAGGTAACAGGGATGAGAGGGGCATAAAAAAGAGGGTGAGATAAACAGAATCCACCAACCAAATGAAATAACCTCCTCTCGTTGTCTGTAATAAGTATGTTTATTTCCATAACCTCAAAGTAGCCCCCAAGTTAGTTACTAATTACCCAGGAAAATAGTAACTATGATCTAGAAATGTGGCACATTACACACGAATTCGGTGAGCACGTGTCCTAGCACCAGCACACAACTCTGCCCTGATATGAGACACTAAAAATAACACACATCTTCTCTCTGGCATTCATTCTTGCCAAAAAATATATCATCTAAATCTAATCATTAGGAAACATCAGACAAACCCAAAATAACTGTCCTGTACACTTCAAAAATGCCAAGGTCATGGAAAACAAAGAAATACTAAGGAACTGTTTCAGATTAAAGAGAGACTTTAAAAAAAATGACAGCAAAATGCAACCTGTTATCCAGGGTTGATTTCTGAGAGGATAAATGCTGGATTTCTCCTTTGCTGTAGAAGACGCCAACGACACAAGTGGAAACGTCTGAATGAACTGACTGTGTTATTGCTGTTAGTTTGGATCACTGAATTATAATTGTTACAAGAGAATGCCCTTGTGACTCAAATACACACTGAGTTATAAGGAAATGCTGAGTTTGTAACACTCAAATATTTCCAGTGTGTGTCTGTGTGTGAGTGCACGTGTGTCTGTGCATGTGTGTGTGTGTGTGTGTCTGTGTGTGTCTGTGTGTGCACATGTGTGTCTGTGTGTGTGCATGTGTGTGTCTGTGTGTGTGCGTGTGCGTGTATGTCTGTGTGTGTGCGTGCGCGTGTGCGTGTGCGTGTGCGTGTGCGTGTGTGTGTGTGTGTGTGTGTGTGTGTGTGTGTACATACAGGGAAAGGGAGAGTGGACCTCCAGGCAATTCTAATCCTCAGCCAGAGACAATGCACAGAAAAAGATGAAAACCAACCTAAGAAGAAGCCAGCCTGAGGGAAAGGAGGCTGAAACTCACTGGAAGAACCAGGGTGAATCAATCATGTTAAAGGAAAACTAGGAAATTCAAGGAAAGTGTCCAGTGTGAGAGGGACCCAGTGATTTCCAAAGCTGCATGAAGTTGAGCAGGATACGGTTTCCAGGGGCATGACTTACAGGTCGTACCTCCCCTTGCTCGTGTCTAGCCCTCTCTCTGCTTCCTGTCTCCCGGTAAGTGAATAAGAGACCTTGCACCTTCCCTTCAACCAACATCCCTGAAACAGTGAGCACAAGTTAACCTTTCTCTCGTTTCTCTTTGGTATTTTGGCAGCAACAACAACACGAAAGGTACTACAAGAATACTTCATCAACAATACATAGGTTGTGAGTGAGTGGACTGTGGGTACACGTGGTAGAAACACATGGGGTCACCTAGCGGTCTTACACTATACTGGTCAGTATAGAGACACTCGAAATATCAGTAAATTGTCCCACTAGATACATGATATTTCCAAATCCCCCTCATCCCAGACCATTCTGAACCAGCTCCTCCAGTAAAAGAGACATTCTTTGGAAAATGAGGCTTCTCCTGAGAGAATGGGGCCTTTTGTGAGGAGAACCTGCACTCACCAAGTCATTTCATGTGAGTGGGTTTAATTGAGATAGGTCTCAAAGAGAAGCTACCTTGGCTCCTGACATTTTCATGGGTTAAATGCAGAGAAGAGCTCCTAGTGCTTCTCTGGTTGTGTTTTATCTTCCCAGTGCCAATTCTGGGTCTGCCTTCACGCAAATTCTCTTGTGGTCTACATACCACAAGATTCAAACGCCACAGATCCTACAACAAAACACATTGGCCACTTGGTGTGGAAGCTGGAAGGCAGCAGAACATCGCGCGAAGGTCCTGTTTGATTTTATAAAGTTTGGGAAAGCTCCATTTCCAATTCTTTCAATAGATGCAGCAAAATAAACTCCAAGTTTCCTAATATAGCAATTGAGGTCCAAGAGACGTGAATTCGTGCACACGCTCACTTTGTTGTCAAGATAACGATGATGAAGATGACGAGTAACATTTTAGATTGTACAAACACTTTGAAGTGGGTCTTTATTTGATCTCACAACCTTGTGTGGACTAGAGTAACGGAAATTTCAAATAAAAAGCCATTGACAAAAGTCATTTCCATCCCGAGATTCTGTCATGACTGTGACAGTGTGCCATCCAAGCACACCCCAGATTAAGTCCCCAAACGAGGACGGTACAGCTACACGCTAGGCTTGAAAATGCACCCACCCAAAGAAAATTGTGTTAATCGACCAACAATTGGTTCACTTCCTTAGCAAACTGATTTTTTTTAAGTAGTAGCAATATTATCTGACTGTTCTGCTGCACATTTCTTTTGCTTTTCTGGAAATCAACGGCAGACACAATTTTACTCTGTCTTCCCCAGCAATCTCCTGCCACTGACACACGGAGGTTTTAATTAAAATGATGATTAGCATAATGATTGGAAGGAGATTTGTAAAAAAATCTCATTGATTTTGAGCCTTCTATGGAAATGCTAATGCCAGTGTTTGCCTAGCACAGTAGTATTTCAGAAAAAAAATGTCCAAATGTTTAAAGGCTGACTTCTTTTGACTTTTGATTTTTAAAAAAGAAAAGGAATTGATAGGTTTTTACAGTCTGCTAGCACACAAGTGGATGTGTTCTTTGAAAATGATTAGTTTTTTTTGTTTGTTTTTTAGAGGTATATATGATAAAACTGTCAAAGAGACCACAAAGAAATATCACTCATTAACTTTTCCATTTTTCCAAGGACAGACTCAGTATTTTCTCTCTCCCTAAACACATATACAGAAATATCTTTCCATTCACTGATTATGGACTCTTTTCTACCTGCCAACAAATTAAAGATAACCTGAGTCTGCAGATAAACCTTCCTTGTCAAGGAAATGGAAACTCTTTTCTTAAGTTATATTTGATACTATAATTAGCTTCCATCTTCAAATTGTCATCCAAAGTATTTAGAAGTACAAGTGTTACAGGAACACATAATACTCAGTTATTTCTAGTAAAAGGACTTATTGAGGGCCTATGAAATGAAAAACACTCAATGAGAATAAGATATACATGGAATAATGAAAACCCAAAAAATGATGTGAAGAAAGGCAATAAGACCAGGTATGTATGTGATGAAAAGTCCTTTTCTGGCAGGTGTGAAGGCCTGATCCTAGCAGAGAGAAGGAGGGAGAGAGGGAGGGAAGGAGGGAGGAAGGGAGGGAGGGAGAGAGGGAGGGAGGGAAAGAGGGAGGGAGGGAGGGAAGGAAAAGGAATGATTATGTAACAGAATGGTTGTTTCCTATAGTTATAAACATAAAACTACATCCTTTCCTTTAATACAGCTGACATTTATACATAAAGGGAATGTAATCATAACTTACTTTCACACTGAAGCACTCTTACAGGCTGAAGTTCTCACTTCTTCAAGAGGTCAGTACCTGCACCCCAGATGAGCCAATTCCCAAATCTATACTGATTCATCATAAAAAAAAAATAGCAAATTTTTAAAAAACAAATAATGAGGTAACCACAAAAAGTAGAAGATACTTATCGCCACAGCACTCAAGCAACTCAGGCTGAGGAACGTGCTTAAATGTTTTTAAGATGCTGTACTTGGGAACTGATGTTTTCATGAAGCCTACCAAATTTACACCCTTGAATAAAACCTAAAAAGAAACAATACAGGGAAACTTTGCTCAGCTTCATGCTTACACACAGAAACATTTGCTCTGCATTACAAAACTGACTCGCTTGGTTAGAAACTTGCCATGTCCATGACAATGAAGGAGAGAGTATATTTGTTTAGAATTCTGCTTCTCTCTTGCATTACCTGTGTTAACTGGGCGAACTGCTCCCCTACCGGGCCAAGTTCACTAAATTACAGTTGTCTTAGTCAAAAAAAAAAAAAATCAGAAAGCATTTACCTCACAGTGCGGTTAAGACGACACCACAGAAAATACAAAGCAGATACACGACATTGAGCACTCAATGCTTGGTAAATGGCCACCAGCACTGACACCACCATAGAACAATTAGTAGGTGGTGAAAATATGCACAAATTCAGTCAGTACACAAAACCCATTCAAAGAGGAGAGAACCATTAAAAAACCCCATGGCCACCTTCTCTGCTTTCAAAACTCCGTCTTCCTTCTCCAAAACGGAAGAAAACCGTTTACTTAGCAGTCATTCGGGGATGTGAAAGTGTGCCGTGACTGAATGATCTAAGAATACTGTTGTCAGTTTCTCCGTTAATTCCCATCTGATACAAAAAGAAGCTTCCCTAATGAAGGTTGAGCAATGCACTGTTCTATGGCTATAGGAATGTCATTTTGAGTCATTTTATGTTCATTTAGCAGAGTAATAGTAATAGATTTTCCTCTAGGGACCATAAACTGGTCAATAGGCTCAGAATAAGAGACTTTTAAAAACTCAACCCTCAAGGGGATGTCTATAGCATAGCATCCCCCTCGAGGCTCAGAGGTCTGTGTGGAAGAGAGAGCAGAAAGGCTGTAAGAGCC